>VWZT01001622.1:137002-161087 GCA_013397055.1 Pachycephala philippinensis
AACCACGCTCCCTGGCCTCGTGTCTCCGCTATCTGCTGCGCCTTGGTGGACGGCGACGTTGCACCGAGGGCACGCTGCCTCGGCCTCCATCTTGAGGTCAGGTTGCGGCTTGTCGCAGTCCAGGTCGCTATCCGCGGCACGGTAGATCAGGCTTACTACAGGCAGAGCGCCTGCCAGATATCCTGGAAAAGAAATCTGGACTGCTACAGAGGAGAGGAGAGGAGAGGAGAGGAGAGGAGAGGGAGAGGAGGAAAAAAAGAACAGGGAAAAAAAGAAAGGGGAAAAAGGAGAGGAAAAGAAAAATTTAAAAGGACAGGAAAGGATGGGACAAGGAAGAAACATCCACGCTGTTGGAACAGTAATTGCAGGAGGTTTGTACCACTAAGAGAAACACTGCAGAAGGGCCCATAAATGAGGCACAGTTCAGCTGAGGCAGTGAGAGCTCAGAGATGATGCGTCCTCTGCTGCCTGTGCCCATCTGTTCGGGGAACATTCTCCTGCAGAGAACAGGAAAATCCCCAGATACTTCAGCATACCAGCAGGCTGCAGCATGGACAGGGAATGGAGCACTGCACCGATACCCAGGGTGAAGCCCATCTGTAAGTCCCAACCCCATGCAGGGACACCCCATACACCTGGAGCCAGGGGTCTCTGGGACACTAGGTCACTCTGAATTCAGGCAGAGCGATTCTCCAGTGCTTGTGCTGGTTCGTGCTGGGCAGGCGCTCTCGCTTCTAATGTTATCCAGCTAGGAGAGGTAATATCACTTTGGAGTGAAGCCAAAGCAGAACAGGTTTTGGGAGTGCATGGATGGGAAGCTAAGAGGGTGATGATTTTTCACCTGCTCTCCCATGCCTTCAGTCCAGGTAGTTTGTTGGAGGTTGCTGGCACGTCCAACAGCACAAATAATCTCTATGCTGAGCCCATGATAGTAATGACCCTCTGCATACTCTATGATCGTTCTGGACAGCTGCATTTAATCCAGCTATTGATTTATCTTGCAGATACTGTTCTTAGTTCACAAAATTCAGACCTTGCCAGAAGTTTTGTTGTTGTATTAGCAATGAAATGCTGCTGTTGAATGATGGTCTTGTGCTTCTTCAGCAGCAAATGATGCTTAGCTATTGATCTGCTGTTGTTACATGCACACTGGAGTCAAGAGCAAAAGCAAACAGTTCCTATTTGTGTCCACCAAAACAAGCTAGGCCAGGAGCTTTCTATTTTTCTCTTTCCTCATGATCTCTTCCCTGTCTCTTCTACACTAGACTCCACCTGGCCATCAGGACAGAGCCCTTTCTCTTCCACTTTCCACCTCAACCCACCTGCATTCAACTGGCACTGCCTTAGCAGTGCTCACTCACTGGACCAGCTCTTGGGTCAGATACACAGCTCAGATGTTGAAGCCACAGAGTAAATGAAGCACATTCAGGATTTCTGCACTGTTCCTCAGTCCAAACCATGAAAGAATCCTTTAAGGACACTTAAGCTCCAATGAAATGCCCATGTCTTTTGCCTAGTCCTTTGTCTCAGCAGAGCTGGGTTGCAGACATAACTTGGATCAAATTCTAGCACTGAAAAGCTGTTGGAAAGTTTTGGACAGTCTCATTGTTTCACCTCATTACAACACTTGCCTGGTTAGAAGGATGGGGTGATTCCCCTGGTTGCCATCTCTTTTAGGACTAACACACATGAAACAGCAAAAGATTTCAGGCTTCAGTCCTGGGCTGAATCTAAGGAACAGTTTTGTTATTTATACTCTGCCATGAGGTGGATTCTTCCAGCTCACACCTCCAGCCTGTAGAATGGCTTCAACTTAATGGAGGCAGCTCATAGCAGGAAGGTCACAGTGTCCTTCAACCCCTATGTCCACATGTTTCACTGCTCCTGTAAAACACGAGAAGTTGCTGTTTGCCTCACTGTGTCTTTCTTCCACTTCCTGAGTTACCAGGACAACAAAGGTAGGAGGGAAGTGCCTATGTGTAGCTCTGAAGGAGTAACCTCTATGCATTCCCTCCTACTGGGAAAGATTGGCAAGCAGTATCTGTTCAGCAGAAGGTGGGACTTGGGTTTCCACCAAAAGCTGCTGGAAACCCCACCTTCCACACTGACCACCTTTCCTGCATGCTGGCAATGCCCAGTCAAGTGGTGCATTCAATGGCAGCTGCACAAACATCCATGACAAAAGCAAGTGGAAGGCAGAGTACAATGAAGCCATGGGATGCTAGGATGGGATGCTAATGTCATGTTTGAGATTCCCCAGGATGAGGCCCTTTTGTACAAGTCAGCATACAGAAAATAAGTTGTGAACTCTCATTTTCCTCAGAACATCCTCTTTTGCTCACATCTGCAACAAGAACAGAATATTTTACCTTAACGTGCCCTTATCAGTCTCAAGACAGCAGTGGCTCAGGTCCAGCCCTAGGGTACTTCTTCGTATCTAAGGAGCAAGAGTTCACTGTGGCATTTGGAGAAGGGCAGAATTTGAGAGAACCATCAGGGTTTGATTGTCATATCCATGGTTTAGGTAAGCAGCAGGATGGCTGTCATGGAATTCAAATTTATCAAGCCCAGGCCTTTCCTGATGTTACCCTTTTCTTAGGCTACATTTCTGAGGCAGAACAGATTCCCTCTCCCATGCTCATCTTCCTTTTACCTAATACCTGATCACTGCAACTTCAGTGCTGATAGATCTTGGAAGTGGAAGTTTCTCTGCCTGTTCTAATGCTCCAGATATGCTTCCAGAGTAAATGTGATGCAGTAAACCCCCTCCTAAAGGGCAATGGCCCTTTCCAAGGCAAACTAGGGATCAGGCATAAGGGAGGATCACCCATAGGAATGCTGCTTAGAGTCTCCTTGTCAAGATGTTCCAAACAGAGGAGCTTTTAGAAGGAACAGATGGCAGAGGCTTTGCCTGAGAGGACTCAGAAAAGCTGGCAAGACAGGAGAAGAGTCGGAAGGAATCATAAGCACTCTGCCTGTGCCATGTCTTGCCCACCATCTCGGCTGTCCTACCTCAAGCCTTCTTCTGCATGAGGCTCCAGAGAGGAGCTAGGAAGAAGCAAAATTTGTGTCTTCACTTGGCATTCTAATACGACAATACTTTGGAAAAAAAAAAATAAAATTGTTTTCATTTCACTGCAAAATTTAAACTAGAGCTTGAGAGGTTTGAGTTTTTATCCAGCTTTTGAGGTCTCCTCTTACAGCAAACAGGAGAGGAGCACATGAGCATGAGGGAAGTTACTGAAGGCTCAGAATATTTCAAAGATGAAGTGGGTTACAAATCAGAAGGAAAAAAAAGTCAGAAACCTTGAATTTATTAAAGCCAAGGAAGAAAAGGCACATGGAGGATCAGAGAAACACCCAGAGATGGACACACCATGTTGCCTGTTTTTGAGTATCTGAAAATTGTGGAGTGTGACTGCAATATTGCAGAATGAGCTTTCAAAGTTATGAGATGGCACTGTACAACAGGTGAGGACTGTTCCCCTGTTGTATCTTTTAGCTGTTTAAGATTCCTATTTTTAAAAATACTTTCCACCACAACCATTTTATGATTAGTTTGCAAATAGAAAAATAAGCTCTCAGAAAAATGGAGGAAATCACATGGTCAGTACCAGAAGACTGGCAACAACTGATTTCTGATGCAATAGGCCTTCAGGGATTATCAATCTCTCTCTATATATATGCTCTTAAAACTGTGCTGCTGCTGCAGGCTCTGAGAAATGCATCACTGGGCAACAAAAGGCCAGGCAGACAGTTCTGGAATGAGCACATTTTCATGCTGCTTAGCTAAAAAGCACTGGAGAAAGGCCCTTTTCTTGCTTAGACCTTCAAAGGATAAAAAATGCAGGAACAGAGCTATTGTGGGTTGGACTTTTCTCACTGTGGTGCATGAATTTTCTGTATAATGCCCAAGGATGCTGTCCCTGCTTCTGGCAGACTTTGTCTTCAGAATATTTTTTTCCACAATATTGAGCATATTTCAAACAAGATAGTGATGACACTTAGTTACAGGTTTCTTTTTTTACTGTAGGAATTTAAGTGTGACACAAAAGCCTTTAAATAGTAAAAAATTTGATGGCAAAATTAATTGAACTCTGAAGTGATTCATTTAGACTCTGATCTTGCAAATACGAGCTATGGTTAAGCATAAGAATCTACACAGATAGGATCAGGAACGGCCACAAAAAAGGTATCTTTTGACTTCATTAGGATTATTTTTATGTGTCAGGAACAATTTAATGTGTTTGGCAGAATCTTACACAACAGTTGCAGGGGATGAAAAAATACTGTAGTATCAAGAATGCTTTACCTTCCCATTAAATCAAGGCTAAAACCTGCAATTACTTCTAATAAGGAAAAAAAATAATGAACAGGTCCAGGTAGAAGTCTGTTTAGACAGACCTCCTGTTATTGCTACATGTTTTGTCTCAAAAGATGAGAATCTGTTAAGCTCAGAATCATTATACTGTTTCCAAGTTCTCCAGACCGAATATGAAATCATCCATGCTCCTGTTTATGTTATTAATACAAAAGATGAGGAATACCAACTTTTTCTCTCTGATATCTGGCTTCCTTTCAGAAGGCTGATCAAACTGGCATGTTACAATAAAAGATAAGATCTAAGTTGACTTACCTCCACTTTCAAGAGTGCGCAGCCTTTCAAGAACTCTTGAATGTTACTGATGCAATCAGCTTCATTTTTAGGCTCCAGGCAATACTAAAGAAAGAAAATCCACTGATATCATTGCATTGCCTGTGCTGAGAAGGCCTGCATGAATATTGACATGTGCATTTTATACTGAATTAGGGAAGCTTCTTCAGGGGGCGGATGGGGGTGGCAGGCAAGCTGTTGAAGCAGGAAGAAAGCCACTGGAGGAAGTGATGCACACACAGAAATGGTCGGCATCTTGTTTTGAATGTCAGCATATGACAGTGCCCTAAGTGACAGTGGGAAATTGATGACTGTGAACAAGACACTGCCCCAAACCACCACATGTAAGAAAATGAAAAGGAGCTAGCAAAACTGATTTCTGCATAATGAAATGCTCCTGTTTTATAGGGTGGAGAACCTGTTGTGTTGTTGGTTTTTTGGTTTTTAAAGCTTCTCTTCTGTTTTGCCTCTCATGGGACTCCTTCCCTTTTTTTCCCCTGCAGATTATCACACTTCTGGACTGTGAACACACACCTTGTAAAACTGTAACAGGAGGCATTCACATGGCTTCAGTACCAATAGATTTGCTGGTCTTGGGACAGACGAAATGGTACAGACGCAAGAGTTATTGTTTATTCCTGTCCTAATCTGCTTCTCCAGTGCATTTCCTGACTAACAAAGCATTTTGCAGTAAGAGTTCTGAAAGAGTGAATATATTTACAGTCATAATTAACGGTATTTATGTAAATACTGATACACTGCATATCCTTCTATTCAAAACCAAGATATTCTGATCTCTGGTAGGCCAAGTATTTCCTGTCACTTGACTGAACATGTGTAAGTGAACCAACTGCAACCTTGCAGGGTTTTTTCTGGATGTAGAAACAAAATCAAAGAACTAAAGCTACAATCATACTTTGCTCTCAATTAGAAACTTAAATGTAAAACACCTCTCTCTGAAGCTCCTTGCTCCTCTTACTTACCAAAGTAACTATGCCTCAGAATGCCCAGGGCAGAGTTTCACTGAGCAGGGCTCTCTCAGGCTAGCGAAATACATCACAAAGCATTACCTTTTCTGCAGATCCCGGAAGAAGTCGATTAATGAGTTTGCAAAGCACAGTTCCATCTTTCAGAGAAGTTTTCAGGAACTCCTCCGGATCATCTACTATTTTCTTAGGGGAATTTAAGACTCCTATTGAAATAAGCCACGTTACAATCTGTTCTTCTGGATTCATGGCGGAGAGTTCTGCCGCCAGCGCTGTTCTCCTGTGCAACAGCGTACTGGAACCCACATCCGTGATTACATCTTCCTGATGCAGCTCGAGTGTGAAACTACTTTTTTTTTTTTTTTTTGCTTGGTACAGAAACCAAATCTTAGGAACCAAAAGTAGTTACTCTAAGTTAAAAAACTGTGGTTAAAATAAAATAGTTTCTAGCGCTCAGCAGGAGACAGGGAAAGCAGATCACTAACTACATCTTTGTGAAATTATTGAAAACACAAGTATTTTTAATGAATAGTTATTGCACCAAAAATATCTCACTTAGGGACTTCCTCCTTGCAGCAGCTGGCACCCTATCACCTAGTAAACTTGGTCTGAACTTAATATTGCTCAAAGAAATAAATTTCTTAATACTGTAAATAACGATGTATTTACAGTGTTAAAACAGAATTCACAATGGAGATGTTTTGGAGGAATGTTGCACTAAATAGGTATTTTTGACTTTATGTAGCAAACCTAGTTATTAAAATTGCCTTTTACAGTAGTTTTCTATTTTCTATTGTCTGATTTTTGAAAATAAGTTCTGATCGTGCACTTTATGTGCCAATAACGCTTCTTTTCAACTGTTGTGTAGAAGTCCACATATAATACAAAATGGTTATTTAGATGATAATCTCTCAAAACAATTATCTGGATAACTTCAAAAAGGTCCAGAATTTAAGTCATCCAAAGCTGAGAATAAAATTCCCAACTATTTTCCTTGTCTTATTAAGATGTTCCTTTCCACCACCACTTCAGGATCCACTGAAGGTAGTTTTCCACCCTGCCCAGGGCAGTATTAACCATCGCTACTTATCACAGCAAGTTGGAAAAGTCCAGTCATCTTTATAACTGTCCTTTCACCAGAACAGATGGAAAATGAAGCAAGTCTGTTCATGATGAAGCTAGAACATCACGAATTGAAGCAATCCAACAGGAACAAAGTATTCTAGAGACCAGAATTTCTTGGTTACAATGTTTGAGCCAATTCCTATCCTGTTACTCAAAACAG
Source organism: Pachycephala philippinensis (assembly GCA_013397055.1). Lineage (NCBI taxonomy): Eukaryota > Metazoa > Chordata > Aves > Passeriformes > Pachycephala > Pachycephala philippinensis. The sequence goes on from VWZT01001622.1 coordinate 143,928, forward strand.
CTGTTTTCAAGAAACCAGTGTCACCAAACGACTTATGATTTAAAGGCTAGGGAAAAACAGAGCAGCAGAGGGATAAATTGTACACAGTTTATGTACGTGGATTTGTCTCCACTTTGCAGGTCTTATGACTGGTCCTAGGACCTACCTACGGACCATTGTAACAGCCACTAGTACATCAGAACTGTCCATTTAGGATTAGACACAATTCTGACCTTTTTCAGGATGAGTTCCAGGTCTGTGTTGTGTGGAAATACTCATAACACATGGCTGCAGGCACTGTGAACAATAAAGTGGGCTACAGCTCAATTACAACTCACTGCTCTTTGGTGAGACACATCTACAAACATGTGTGCAAAATATTTCAAAATTATGACTAACTGACAATTCAGCTGGTTTTTTCCTTTTCCAGCTGTCATGAGTACTACTGCTTTGCAGAAGGGAATATATACAGTACCCACTTTCATAATTCTTTTTTCGAATCTGTAGGTAGCCAAGACAACTGCTAATGCTCATTTATCAATAGGGACATACATTTGGATATAAAAGACACTTCAGTCACCTCATCAGAACACAGTGGTTTCTGATATAATGAGAAATACCTCCAACACTAGGAAAATTGCACACCTGCTTATTGAAGTCAGTGTTATAAACCTGAACACCAAAGTACTTCACCCACTCCCTCCTCTAAAGGAAACCTTTGGTATAGATGGGCAGGTTTAGTTTTTATTTACTCACAGGCAGCTGCTGCAGCCAAGCAGGTATTAATGGCTGCAACTACAATTAAATGAAAATACTTCCCACATCTTAAACACTTACCAACTGCTTGAAAGACCTGCAGATATCGATATTCAGAAAGCCCAAAAATTCATGGAGTTTTTCATTAGCCACTTCAATCCCAACCTTACATATTTTAGAAAGGACTCATCTAAACACATTCCAACTTGTTTACCCACTCCCACACCAAAATTAATTCTGCGGCAAACCCAAGGTATGAAGGTAGAGCCACTAGGGAAGGAACATGGTCTGGTGTTTCGAAAGGCTTCAACTTCGGCTATTTGCGGACAGCAAAAGATCAAGTGAATCATTGATCATCTCTTGCAGAGTCAACTTAGTTACAAATACTTATTTACAGCCTGATTTACACCAGTGATGACTAATAGCATGGTGTTATTTTAAAAGGGGGGGACTTTCCTATACCCAACCACCAAGTGACTCTGGCAGCATACACATCAGAACAGCATGGCAACAGGAGCAAGGTAAGAACAGCAGTCACATGTCCAGACACCATTTTTGAGTGGTTCTTCCCAAGGTTACACGTAAGCTTAAGTAATTCACTCTTTTTTTCCAGCAGAGGGAAAATACTCAACCACAAAGAACAGCACTGGAGCATTTGTCTGCTGCAGAGTCTACTAATACATTTCAACTGGTAGCTTTCAATGACGAAGTTTGATTTGGTGCATGAGTTAATACTGTAGATCAGGGTACATTCTCATTAATTAGGATTTTAGGCAGGCATTGATCTTACAGTAGCTGCCATTTTGGCATTACATTTTAAGTAGGATGATCCAGTTCAGCCTGAACAGCAGCACTCAAGACAGTAAGTTACTGCTGAAAAAGGAGTCTGATAGTACAAGCATGTTACTCTTTCTTGCAGAAGAGATACTGATATCACTTTGTAACAATAACCCTCCAAGATGTAACACTAGTAATCTTTACCACTATCCAAATGTCTAAGTAAAACGTGTTTTTCTTTTTAATTAGACAAAAAAACCCCAAACCCGTAATACTTGTTAACAGTAAATTTATTTGCCCTGGGAAATACTGCAATTCTACTCATCTGCTACACAGATTTACTCCTAGAATCTGCAGCCCATAACTGAAGTTTAAAGTGATATCCTTATCCCCAAGCCCAAAGTTTTATATCTGTAGACAAGGTATGCATGCTTTTTCTTCTTTAGCTACTCATTATGAACTGAATGTTGTTTAAATGAGATCAGTTTATGTCTATCACAAAAGTCAGTATAAATTTTATTACCTGTGATTGTTTAAGTATTTCCGTTAATCTTAAGTTACGAGTTTTCTACATGAAATACCAATGCTTGAGGATTCCTCTCACATACACTGGCATATCAACATGTAGAGATGCATCAAGAGAAAAACACATCAAAATCAAGACAAAGTTTTGAAGGAAGCACCTACTCCCAAGCGATGTAGTGCTGTCCAGTGTACATACAGGAACACTACGTATTCTGGGCATTCATCACTAGCATTGTCACAGTACACCAACACTCCCCTTCCTCCCACCCAGAAGGTCTGGACAAAATTGTTAATGTAATATAGCAGAACTTTTCATGGTTTCTTCGTCAAGTCCTCTGTATTTAAGAGGACTAAGACTCACTTCTGTGTAACTTGCTCTTTTTTCAGCATAAATGGCAAACACACACGTGAAGGGCAACCCAAGTATTTCTCTGCTGTAGGATGCGTGTGCAATGAGCAATGAATGAGCTCACTCTGGACTGTTGGAAGGTGCCAGCTATGGCAGACAGTGGTTGGCTTCCACCAGGAATTTTATGTATATCCAAGAAATCAGTAGTGCTACTTTCAAAGGCAACTCCTGAATGCTTACACAATCCTCTAGAAAGTAGTGGGCACCACTACACTCAAAAGCCAGGCTGTATCAGTTGTGATTTGTTATCCTTCGATTTTCCAATGCATATCCACTGCTGCACTGCCACCTTCTAGTCACCGTAACTGGAAAAAGGAAACGCAAGTTAGTACCCTCTCAGAGGCGAAGAGACAAAAAAGCTAAATTATCTCTGAATTAGTTTTGTATACAGAATGAATACATTTGGATTGTATTTGATCTGTTCCAACAGTATGAAAGCACATCAACAGCTAACTACAATAATCAAAATGCCCTGAGGACAACTTGTATTAATGCACACTCCTTGGGTAACACTGTCTCCAGGGCAGGTACTAAGTACTGCAATTCCTGTGTGTATTCCCCCTCCAAATTCCACCCACCACAAAATCCCACCAGCTCTTGATAAATCTCAGCACGCTACTCAGGAGTTCCATAATACACTGGTATACATACTGGCACTAATCTGTACGTACTAAATTAAATAAAACTTTGTGATCAAGGGAAGGTAAACAGCTGGCAATTCCAATCCTGATTTTTCACAAGGTTATTATCACCTTCCTTCCCATAAGTTAAGGTCTATTTACTGCTCCCTTAACACTGGTGCAATGCCTGTTAGGAATCTGGAAACACTTATAAGCTGAAGAGAAGGCTGATACAGTGCGCTTTTGTCTCTAATATCTGCATTTATTACAACATGGTCAAAACAGATTTACTAAACTGAAAAAAAGCACCAAATTTTTCAAAAAAAAAAGGGAAGCTTTTTCATTTGTCAAGAATAATTAAGCTTAAGTTTCCCAGCTAACAGAGAGAACTGAGGTGCACACAGACGAAGTTTAAAACGTTCTGACACAACCTATACGATGATTTGTCAATACCTATTGAAGTCTCCTAGAACACTGTGTATTAAAGACAGTATTTGGTCTCTTCATTAGAGGATTCAAGACCTGGATCTGGGGCAAACTATAAATTTAAAAACTGACTCCTGATGGTTTTTTGCAGGTGGGTAGGGGAGTGAAGGGGAAATGCTACTTTTAGACATATTTCTCTAATCCACTTTATTGCCACACTAGTGACATCAGTGATTTTTGAATGAAAAAGGTTAGGTTTTTTTAACCTTTAGAAACACCTACTGTTCACTGTCCTTTCAGTAAGACTCAAATTTTAGTATTTCAACAGTCACATTTTAAAAGGAAAACAAAGACAGCATTTGCTGATTGAAATTTTATCAAGTGATAGAAAAATAAAAAGCTGGTTGGGCAGTAGCTTTTGTTTTGCTTAACCTACACGCTTCCCCTGAACAGAAAACACGATGATTCTATATTTAACGTGAAACACAATCCAGTAATCTGAAACAAAGCATATTTTTCCTTCGTTATCAAGGTAACAGCATCAAACTATCAGGAGTATTTATAAAACACTGCAAGCATATTCTGACAAGGGCATTACACAGGTACTGAGTTGCTGTTACTGAGACTCTACAGAATAAATTGTAACCCAACTGAGGCTACAAATATCACACAGTATACAACAGAACCTATCCTTCCCACAACATAGGATTTCCGTAATAACAGCGAACACCTGTCGGATAAACCAACTGTACAAACTACAGCTTTTTCTTTTTTACCATTTAAAAGTTGTTTTTTAGAAGTAGAATTTGAAACTAACAGCAAAATAGGTTCTTACATTTACAAACCAATTTTAAAAAGTACATGAAAGAGTACGCATGCTTCTTTACATAAATGCTTCTCTTGGAAAAGGTAGCTGTCCTTATCCTCTAATTTGTACTAGATTTTTTCAAATTCTGCACACACTATAAATTACTTCCATTTTTTTACTAACAATTATTTAGTAGAGAAATTTTCCAGAAAGCTGTATTAGCATGACAGCCACTACCAATTTTTCAAGTTTTCAGAGAAACAAGAGAGTCACGCTTTCACATAAAATCCGAAGACAGCTGCTCTTGAATCTACTTAAATAGTAATTTTAATAGGGTAGGCTTCAGAGCCACGAAACACAGCCTATCTAGTCTTAAGCCATCCTGGAGATGCCTGAAGTCTGCAATTTAATCCCAGGACCTCTGCAGAGATCAGTTCCTAATCCAAGATGATACTCAGTCTAATTGCTCATCCTGCACGTTTAAGAAGACTGATTAAATGTCTATACTGACATTTAATATTACAACTCAGACTTTTATGGTCTGCTCTTATAAGAATTCATACTCAGTACTTTCTGCTACATGACTTAAAGTGCAGTTATACACAGGTTTTTCTTTAGCTGTACCCAAATAGGACTCATTTTCGCAGATAAGTAGTGTCTTGCTGCCATTCCTAACCTGTTTGGTTTACAAAGCCTTCTTAAACCTCCTCCAAAATTTAAACAGAAGTCAAAAAAAAAAAATACTTAGCCATGAAGAACACCTATTCAAACCTACAAACACAATGACCAGGAAACTTCCTTGCAGCTGGTACACTGCTGTAATATTTACCTTACGTACTGGTACAGGCACCACTCATGTCTGCCATCAATACAGATGAACCAGAATTATTTCAGTGGTATCTTCCAGACGTTATCTCCCTGCAATTAAGAGAAGATACAACAAATTGAGAAAAATACGTTTTACAGCACAAGTTAACCTACAGTAATTGCCCCTATTTCAAAACAATGGCACAAGTTTGGTTTGCAGATTACTCTGTTGCAAGTTTTTACTACTTCTTTAAATGGTGGAGGATTCACTGGCTTGGAATGGACTGGAATGTCTTAGAGAGAGGTTGCATGGCTTATGGATTCTCATTCCTTTTCAGTGGTGCACTGCCATGTTAAATCCATAAGTTGAATGACAAAATTTACTGAGGACTAAACAGTAGAAAAAAGGTTTTGGGTTTGTGGTTTGGTTTTTTTTTTTAGTTGGAGGTCTTCATGCTTACTATATTCAAGAGCATCTTTTGAACTTCATGGCTTTACCTGAGTTATAACAACTTGCCACAGGTTCTGCCACATGTATTGGGTATCCCTGCAATGCAGTGTCAAACTAAACAGGCATCCAACTAAATGTCAAGTTTGCATTTCTTGCTTTTAACTCCCAATAGTTGAGCTGATATTTGTCAATCTAAACCAATTCCTGATTTCACAAGGCTTTAATTTTGTTAATATACTGTATATGCAGCCTCTTTAAGCATCTTCACCGAAAGATACTGGTCACAAAATACCCCCTCCCAACCCTACGTGGGAATATTCCATCTATAGTGAGCTGCATTACAGCTTTAGTTTCAAATTTGAAATTTGGTGTTTTTTCTCAGTTTAGTAAATGCTTTTATCCAAGAATTGTTGAATTTGGAGAATTTCTAATATATTGGGGAATTTATTTTCCTTTTTTTCTTTACTCTAGACAGCACTTCCATTGCCATGACATGCAGCTTGTCTTACTGTACTAGAGGAAGGTAACTTGTTTCAATTTTGATTTAGACTGAAAAACTAGTTTGCTTTGCTTACCATCTTTGCTGTTTCACAGGCATTTGATGCTTTAAATCAGCTGTGGAATGCTGAAAGATTCACTTGTTTTTAGGAAGCCATAAGCCTTTGAGAAGTTGGAGAGAAAGACTTCTTTGCTTATCTTATTTTCTCCTTTGGAATCAAAGATGTTCCTTTAAAAGTGAAACACTACAGAGTTGCAAAAATTTGAAACAGTATCAGTAAGCATCGTTTTGCAGCTTCTTTGATGGAATTGGTCAATGGTTTGTGGTTTGGTTTTTTTTAACAGTATTCTGTAGCTGACTTACATGAACATGATTTTTTTGCAGGGGAGATCTTTTTAAGCTCCCCATGAAACAGTAGGAAGGCAGAACACAGTATTATCCACTTGCTTTTTCGGCTTAAGTGAATGAAATCCTCTATTTTTCTTTACACAAGGATCTGAAGGCATTTTGTACTGGGAACACTGTGACTTCAAATTCTAGGCACAACTGAGTTTTATGTGGAATCATCCCCACCACCCTCCAAATCACACGCAATACTTTCAGAATGAGATGCTGAACATGTAGAACAATCCATCTCCATGTTAGATGGTTGGATGTTGTGCAGAAGGTCTTAAGAACAGCTTGTTCCATTCATGACGAAAATCAGATGGAAGTGTGGCATTTCAGGGAAACTTTACTTTGAAAATTACAACACTAGTACACAGCTCAAGTTTATACATTTAACATCTGCTTTCTGAAAGAAATGTTAACAATTTTGAAATGATATTAAACATTGTTTTAACTTTTCCTCACAAAAGCATAAAAGTCATGGAGGGGAAAACTTAACAGGCAACAATAAAAAAAGGTTAAAAACAACTTTTCCTTTTAGTAGTCCTCTGGTAGTAAAGATAGAACAGCTTCCACATTTGAGAAGTAATGTGTCTTGGTCCAAAAGTTTAAGAGTGTTTTTAGTATCTGCTTCTGCCTCCACCTCTATCGGATCTGCTTCCACCACGGCCACCACCTCTGGGTGCCCCGCGGCTTGAACTACTGTAAGAATCCCGAGGAGGTGGATAGCCCCTTTCCATGGATGGGGGAAGACCCCTGTCTTGTCTTCCAACACGATCACGGCCACTTGAGTAGACATCACTTCTGCTGCTTGAGTAACTTTCTCGGCTTCCATATCCATCTCGTGTGCTGCCGTAATCATCATAGCGACTGCTTCCACCATATGATGGCGGGGGCCCTCGAGCAGGTGGAGCACTACGTGAGTTACCTGCAGGGTCAATGGTCAGGTAATATGGCAACACCATGAGTTATATAGAACAATTTCAAATCTGAATTTACAGAATTGCTGTATTAAAATGTTTACTGTTACTCTTTTATATGTATTGAGATGGTCTTAATATAATCTGCCACACTAATGGTATTTTAAGTGGGGATTGCATATCAGGCAGTGAGTGGATTTAAAGACTCTGAAGGAACGAAGACGGTGTTTGTTTATTCAGGCAGGCTCTTTAACTGGGTATTCCAGAACAGCTTGTTATTTTAGAGAAGAAACTCAGCCAGATTTTCCAGAGACAGTTGTCATTCTGAACTGTAGACTTTGCTTCTTTAGCTTATAGCTTATTTAACAAGATGATCATATGATAACCAACAACTGCACTTTCACTGTAGGGGAAAAAAAGTGTGCCACTTCCCCCTAAAACACAAGCAACCTAGTGAAAGCCAGATTTTTTAACACCTGTACAGTTATATAATCCTCAAAATGGATTCTTACCATAACTCTCATATGAATCTCTGTAGGAGCCTCCACTTGGATGATCGGAGTAGTCTCTGTCACGTCCACCACCGTATCCATCACGATCACTATAGGAGGAAAGACTACTAAGACTTAGTACAAATCACTTAACACCATGGCAAGAATAAAGTGACAGGGAGAAAAATCCAACAGTAGGTACCTATATCCCCTGGAAGGGTACTCATCACGTGAGCTGGAGTGACCGTAATCACGATATGCATAGTCTCGGGGAGGTGGTGCGTAGTCCCGGGTATCCCTGGAACTGGGATAATCTCTGCTTGAATAACTATGAAGAACAAAAATTGAGATGTTAGCCATACGTCCTAACAGAAGGTCTGGAATCAAGATCCTTCTCTAAACAAAAAACACTTCACTGAACTAAAACAGTATAAGAATTTACCCATCTTTAGTGCTATAGCCATCGTCTCTTGGAGACATGTAGACGTCTCTCCGTGATGGCATTGGTTCTCTGCGCGGAGGACCACCATAACCGTCTCTTCCACGTGACACAGGAGCTTCAGAAAAACGGTCCACATTTTTAATTTAATTAGCATTTAGCCATACAGAACACTCAAGACAACTGTTAGTAAATAGTTTAGAGCAATTTAACAGTATCTCTGGAGCCTACATTTACAACACTTTACGCTTCCGCTTGTACAGTTTTAAAGCAGCACCAGAATAAAAATAAATTCAAATTGCACCCAACTGTTCCCAATAGCTACGAAATTATATTGGCATGAAAGGAATCAAAAATTAGAAAAACAATATACTATCGCACAGCAGACTGAAGTTAGAATCAATGATTTGCACCAGTTCCTAAAGGAAGACTAAGGTGCTACAGCTGACCAAGCAATTAATTTAGTCAGGAAGTCTTTACCTCTTCCTCCCATACTACTGCTACGCACTGGTCCTGAGGGTGCAGATCTTTTAGGTGGAGGGCCTCCACTTCGTGGAGGTGGACCTCTCTTCATAGGAAGTGGCCCTCGAGAAGACCCTAGAAGGATAAGCCATGAACCAATTATTATTTCTGTGATACTCACCTGCATGACCCTAAAGCCTGAACTACGGCAACCTAAAGGTGCCATTATTACCACTAGATGAGCAACAGTAAACCTCTAAAACTAGACCTCAAAGCCTTCTCTTGTCTTCTAGCCACTGTTAAATGCTACTGGCAGAATTGAGAGCCAAACTTTCCACAGCCTTAATTCCTGTCAAGAACTGTCTTTTAGAACTTAACCAAAAGCTACAGGGTGTGATACAAGGGAAAAAGCTGATATCTGTAATCAGTCACAGCTGAAATGCTTAACAAGTTACTGTTCTCAGAACACAAGAGCCACCTGGGAAGATGTACAGGAGAAGAGCCTACAGAGAGGGAACAGAGGCACTACCGAGTCTGTAGAACCTACTACACAGACTCTTTAAGAGAGAAGTTTCACTATTTCCAGGGGTTTTTTCTGCATTACAGCTTTTACTGTTACACTTCAGGTGCTGCTTGCTAGTTCTTTTAAGTGAATTTTGTTCTGATACTGTAAAGTCTGAATAAATAGTTGTATCTTAATGATTATCCAGTATCAAGTAACGTACTATCCTTACACTTCAGAAACAAAAGGTTTAGCTGCCCTAACTCCCACCCTGACCTGGAAGGATCAGTCCTACAATTTTCTCAGTTTAGACCTCTTGCTATTAAGAATGAAAGGCAGTTCCCTTTCCCTGGTGGTAGAGAATCACTTTTTCAACTTGAATACCAGAAAGCTTCCTTTCTCATGTGCAAGGCAGGAGTTTTGCTTTTCTTTCATAGGCAAAAGTCAAGTGGAGTGTTAGTTGTAGAAAGGAATCTTCTTATTTGAAAGCCTTTTCTTAAGGTGTACTTGCCTAATAAAAAAATTGACTAAACTGCCGAGATCGTATTTCATCATTTTAATAAAGAACAAGGAGTGCACTATTCAGCTGTTTGACTTTTTTTTTTCCAGTAGGATTATTGTCATCTTCCAATGGGATTGTCTTGTATGTTGTCGAAGTATATAATGAGAGAGGTCAATACATACCCAAGTGACTCCCTCTTGAAGGTGGTCCTCTCGCGCCACTTCCGCCTCTTGCACCTCTAAGGCCCCTGGGAGGACCTCTGCTTCGGGGAGGGGGTGGCGGCCCACGCCTACCACCACTTTCAAAGGATGGCTTGGTTGCTTGTTCCACTTTAATTGCCTTCCCATCTAATGACTAAAGAAGAAGCTGCTTTACTTACTGCTCAGTCATGTTTGTATTTCTTAAATCAAGCCCCTCTTGCTTCACTATTATAGGGCTTCCATTTTATAAGTTAGAGCAACTCTAGAACTGATTTCAGTCTTCAGTATTAGTCCCCAAGTACTCAGCAGCATGTTGGACCTAATTTCAATTTCTACAGTACTTCATTCTTGTGGTATTGATGGAAAAAAAAACCACAGAGCAGCATCAGAAAGGACTTTCAGTGAAAACACAAGTGTCCAATGATTACGGCAGCCCCACGTCATTTATTCTGTAAACGAAACATGATATATGATCTACAATTTACTTTCAATTGCCACGTACTTTTGTACCAAACTAGGAGCGCACCTGTAGTTACAAGATTAAGCTGAAGGTAACTTAGCTTCAGTTGGGATTTCTGGCAATGGGGAGGATGTTTAGCATATTTTCTTGATGTCCCGATACAACGGTGATCGCTGAAGTATTTAGAAGTTATTTCAGCATCTACACAGCAGACTGAGTATGACAATTCACCCGTGTTTTCTAGTGTTTCAAGGTGGGTTTTCAATCAAGGTGACTGTCACAATTTACACTATTACTTGCTTTTCCACAGTAAAGGTGCTTTGTGGTTGGGATATTTTTGTTTGTGGGTTCTGTTGTATGGTTGTATTTTTTTTTTTGGTAGGAAAAAAGTATAAGCTTTTCCTGGAATATAGACCTGCAAACCAGGAACTCTGCAGCCAACTATTATACCTAAACATGAGCAGGTAGTAACATGTTGAGTAATTGAACCTAGTTAATCAAATTTCTGTATAATCTTTAGACACCACATGTTTGGATATTATAGCAGAACCAAGATCACAAGCTCCACTGAAGTTAGGTTACGGCATGCTTATCCTGGCAAACATGGTTTATTTGCCTTTCTTAGCAGTTAAATATTTGACTCTGCCATGACAACTAATTAATTATCAGGCAGAAAGTGTTGTTCCTTGCGCTTCTTTGCTGCAATAAATGAACACAAACATGACTGCCAGACTGCTAGTAATGTGTTAATCTGCACCGCCAATTGTATTTTATTGATGTACTGAAATCTTTTTTGTCCTCTATCAAAATCTAGCACTCTGAAAATTCACTGTAGCAGTGCATGTATTTTGCCACCTCATGGAGTTGTAGCAATTGTTTGAAAACCTGTGTGTACATACACAGGTCCAACTTGATCCATTGTGAGGGAAAAAATTAAGAAATGCCAGCAAAATCATACTGGTCTTGGCTTTGACTTCGTGAAATATTTTACTTATGGAAGATTTCTCAAAAAGCCTTTTGGCATGACAAACTGAAACATCCCAGGAGTGAGCATTAGTACCTCTAATCACTGGAACTTCTCAGTTTGCATCATATTGATTTGCCATCATAATTAATCTCTCAGTTTTATCCTTCTCAAGCAGGGAACAGTGGGCTTGAAGCCTTAAGCTTTGCTATGGCCACTGCCATCCTCAATTTCACGGAATACTCTTGACAGCTTGTTTCAAGTTTAGAAAGCAAACACTGTCCCCTTCTGCTAGCATGGGTTCTGAAAACCTGGATGCTAGGTTCAAGTTCTTTCATTTCTGTTATGTAGGAGGTACAGTTTTCCTTATAACTTCTCCTCCTATTTTCTTCTGCCTTGCACTTATGCATCTTACCTTGGCAAAAGATAGTTTCTTTGCAGACTGCTTTACACGAGCAGTCTTAAAAGCTATTCCATAGGTCCAGAAAGACCTTTCACAAGAACATTTTTTTTGTTAACCAGAAAATATTTGTCAAAGTTTGTCCTATTTCAAAGCAGAGGGGACAACAGTTTATAGTTTCTTAGCTCAAAGAAAGGTCTTATCTCACCAAACATAAAAGTCACACAACCCATCTCAGAATAAGGAAGTTTTTTCAATGAGCTCAAAGCACCAGCTGTCAACATGAACACTCAGTTGTTTGTTTTTATAATCTTGATTCAGAGTGTTATAGCAGCATTTTTAATATGATATGAGCACCAGAAAGTGAAGTCACCTTGGTGCTAAAGAGCATGGAAGTAATTTAAGATACAAGTCATTTAAGGACAATAATAGATTGGCAAAGTCTCCTATATGTGGAATGAATAATCTGTACAGATTTATAAAGTGAGCCAGGGAACCTTAACCCAGCACAGCTGGAGAACTATCCTGCAAACTGTTCCATATTCCAACAGAAAAGATGAATGAAATTTGTATAATTTTGGGAGTGGGGCAAGAAATCAAGTATTTCAAAGAAACTGTTACAATAACTTGCATGAAGCTGGTCCCAACACCACACAGGGCTTTCCCCTCCAATGGATCATTTCACTGGTGATGCTGCAATGACTCCATTTCTTCACGTTCCTTCAAGGCACATTAAAAGTTTCCTTTTGCTGGACATATTAAAGAAATGAAAACCCATTTCTTAAGAGGCCAAGCTTCTGCACATTGTATCACTTCTTCACCAAAGAAGAGGAAGCACTTTCTGTCAATCAGAGCAAGACAACCTTCTGTAGTGCTGAGTAGAGTTTACGCTGTAGGGATTGTAGCATCTGCTTCCATCCTTTTAACACAGACCAGCTGGCTTGGCAGGTCTACACTGGAATTGAACCTTTGGTTTGTCCTGATCTTTTGCCTAAGGTCGTATCCTCTCTTTAATTATCCATTTCATCTTAAGGATTTAGAATCAGAAGATCATGAGAACAGCCCACTGCACCAAACAACTACAGACCTGGGAGTATCCACATTTGTGTCCAGGTAAGCATGTGCATTTTGTGGCATCAGGATGTAGACTTGACTGCCATGATTTAAGATTCTTCTTAAAGAAAGCTGGGAAGCTGCTACAAAGTACTTCTACATTTCTTCTGCACTGCTCAGACATGTTAGCATTGATTCAATTCAGTAGACAAAAGTAATTGAAATGAAAAAACTATCCCAATTCTAAAATAATTATCTCCCGATCTCTTTCTGGAGGACAAACTTATCTTCAACAAGCAAGCTTTGACTAGTCTATGCTTGTCCCAATATAGAGTGAAATATAGTTCTTCACTTACCATCCCTCACCCAAATTGGTGCAAAACTCTGGATATATGATTTTCATAAACATTAGCGAAGTAAAAAAATCAAATGCAAATTCATTCTTGCAGAATCTATTGGAGTCAGGCTCTTCTACTGGCTACAGCTTTAAATTCCTTTGGGATGACAGAATGAGCAACTGACAGGCAATGCAGAACTCTTCCCCTTTGCTAGATAGATCACCTAACTTCTTACAGACTGCTTGAACTGCAGTCTGCACACAGTGCTTCTGCCGATGCTTCGCAAGCACATTAACATCTCAAGAATGCTCCAATCCATCTTTTCCAAATGGACAAAGAAACTTTCAAGCTGTGATTTATGATAATGACCTCTTCTCACGTTGGGCCTCAAACACTGCTCTTCCTCCAACCTTGAATGAAGAGTCTTTTTGGAGTACAAGCAGTACCTGTTGTCCAGAAGGCTTTCTGAAGATGAGAATGAGAGACCACCTCATTAATATCTTTCATATCCATGGTCAAAGCAAGTTGGACCAGAGGACATTCTTGGCCAAATCCCATTTGAGACTGTTCTTTTCATACACTACTTGCTGTTCAAATTTCAAAGCACATGAAGGCACTTCTAGATTTATAGTGAAGACAAACCCATGAGAAAATTATCCACAAGGCTGTCCCTTCTAGCATTTCTTGACAGTAATGCAGGTTGTGCATTCCAGAACAAGTAGACATTACCTCAGCCACAAACATTGTCTCATGTAGCTACTTTACCAAGCAGTACTGTTCCCAAATGTTTCCAATGTGACCAAACACATGCCACAACATTCAAGATGTAGAACAGTTGGTGATTATTTTCAGAGGGATTTTGATTGGCAAGCTGCACTCCACAAACACGCAGATTAGTGACTGAGTTCCTTTCAGTCTGACAATTACCTATTGGTCCTTGAAATTACCTTATGTAAGGATTCAATGACTGTTTCAGAGAAAACCAAGTATTTAAACAAGTCTTCAGAACTGTGGCAAACTAGACAGCAGAAAAATAAAATTCAACAAAAGGAGCACCTTGAAAGATGTTTAGGCTGGTACAGAAAGAACATAATCTGAACTTGCCACTCTCTGCCTTGACAAAAACTACTAGCTTGTTTGAAAAGGAAGCAAGTCTTCAAAGAAAGTAACCCTAATTGTGGTAAGGTTGTCATGAAGCACCCAGAAACAACAGTACATGGAGTAGAAAATCCACTATCCTTCTATAACACATAGCCTGCTATAACACAAATACAAGAAGTTTTACTATTTGTGTTCATGAATGCTACAGCAAGCTCATTTTCTTATTCCTAAATTTGCTTTACTTACTGACTGCAATAACTGACATTCTTCTTTCACTTCAACTTCTTATAGGACAAACATACCAAAATCCCAAGCATCAATTAATCACAATCACTTGATGTTTCTCCACCTTACTTGAATGGCATCTCAAGAGACACTGCTTACAAGGCCAATGCAGTGTGACCTCAACACAACCATTCAGATTATGCATGGAAAACCAGAGCCTGCAATTCAAGTGATCTAAGATGGCTTTCACTGCCTGAAGAGACAGCACCTCTATGAAAATAAGCAGCTGTTGAACAAAAAATTGGTGACTTACATCTAACTTTTAAAATACACACCACAACAAACACAGATTAAGGCAGCCTACAGTTCTTTGACAAACTATCCTGGTATTATCTTGGAACTTGTGCTCCAAATTCCTGTATTTTTACTTTTAAAAACACTACACTTCTTAGTTCTCTGAAAGCTAGACCATTGCATTTTAGGGTGTAAATGAACAAATTTGGTCGCTGGCTAACTGCAAAGCTATTGCACATTAACTGGAAAGATGCCCCTTACACACACCAAGCAGATAGATGATGCAAGTCACAAATGTAGATTATCCACAGAATACCAGACAGCTCATCAATGCTCCAGCACAGCAGGGAAGTCACAGTCAACCCATGTTAAGGGAACCGTCAATAATTTCCAGGTAAGTCACTTCCCTGAAGTGTAATTTACACAGCACCGCATTCAAGTATGATCAAAAAGAAAAACCCAATGCAAAAATCATTATTGAAACATGCAAGAATGAAGAGCTGATTGCTGAAAAGCCCTCCATTACTGATTAAGGAACAATAAGGATAGAGTGTAGCTGACTGACAGCCAGACTTCATTTTCTACTGTCAAATCCATGAACAGGAGAAACAGATTTCAGCTTCATGGAGACAGAGACATTTTGTCAAATTTAAAGTTATGACTTGTCTCCAGGATGTTCTAATCCGTTCTCTTTCCCATTTTTATTACAGGTTAATTTACCCCGAAGATTAATTGTCCTGGTCAGTAGCAAAAGCAATATATAATTGGTCTTAATTCCTACCTTTCCATTCATATCTCTGGCAGCATCTTTTGCATCTGCTGGACTCTCAAACGTGACGAATGCAAATCCCCTGGACTTGTTTGTTTCCCGATCTTTCATCAAAAGGACTGCAGAAACAAAGTCACATCAGCCTTCCCTGTAATTCCCTGTAAGGAACACTTAACCTTTATTTAACCTTTTAAGCTCAGAACTTCTTAGAGGACATGTAAGCGCCATCATTTCAGATGATCAACGCCAAAAAAAGTCATCACAGCCATGTTGTTGTTTGTTTTTACTATTTTCATCTTAAAAATTAAAAATTTCTCTTTACCTTCCACAATGCGTCCATATTTGCCAAATACAGCCTCAAGGGCTTTCTCATTAGTCTCTGTGTTCAGGCCCCCAATGAACAGCTTCCCAGGACGATCTGCTTCAACCATTTTGATTCCGTAAATGACCTACTAAAAAGAATGAGGCCACTATTAACAAAACATCAGACTGTAATAGAGACTTCATGGTATATAAATTACTTATGTCCTCAAAAGTACAAGAAATTTTTTTCAGAAAGAGATGTTGGGTAAGAAATATGAGGTATAAAAAACATTAAGAAATTACAATTTTTTGTAATGGAAGCAACGGGAAACAGTTTTAACAGTTACTTCTTTCATATCATATAGTGTTTTATAGATATTAAATAGAACTTTGAAAAGTGGAACAAAGCACTGTTAAAATGAAGCCATATTCATGAACGTGAAAAATCTTCCCGAAGTGCTGTTCTTTTTGCCCTGGATGGCAATCCTAGCACACCTTTCCTTTAAATCCAGGACGTTTCAAGTAATTTACTTAATATGTGGAATTAATACAAAATTATTAACTCTCAAAAGCATCTTAGGCGAGTATTTCTAAATTAAGCTCATTCTTTGTATTACTTAAAAATACATCGAGCCTATGCTGAAGTCCTGGCCTACACAACGTGTGAGACTGAACAAACACCAAACCACCACTGCAGTTCTACGCACCAATGTCACAGCTAAAGCCGCGGGGGCGGGAGGGCTTAAAAAGAAAAATAACCAAGAGCCGAAGACAAAGCCAAACTTCTCCGTGCCTGGCAGGCCGCCCGGCGCCTATGGACAAGGCGCTGCCCGCGTGTCTCCAGCGCGATGGCGGGAAGGCCCGCGCCGGCCCCGGCACACACGGGAGTGCGGATAAAGCACCCCCGAGGTTGCCGCGGCCGGGCCGGGCCGGGCCGCACGGAGCCCGGGTTCAGCCGCGCTCCGGGGCACAGGGAGCGGGGGGGCGTCGGACCCTCCGCGGGCTCGGGCACCGCCACAAAATGGCGGCCACCTTTGGCAGCGGCTCCGCTCCGTCCCCGAGCCCGGCGGCCTCGTGGGCGCTCACCCACCGCGCGACTCAGCCCCGTCCAGACACATCGATGCGGCGCTCCCGCCATGCCCCCCTCGCCCTTCCCGGGGATGCCGAGGAACCCCCACAACTAAAATGGCGGACACGGCGCCTCACGCCGCCGGGACCACCCTCGCCCCACCGCAACTGCACGGGTCCCGCCGTCCTACCCGGAGCCGGGCGAGGAGGGAGTGCGGGCCAGGC
>VWZT01001622.1:161160-305384 GCA_013397055.1 Pachycephala philippinensis
CGCCCCGGGTCCCCGCAGCACCCTGCGGTGCCGCCCGCAGAGCCCCAGCCCGCAGCCGCGCTCACCTCCACCCGCGCCGATCTGCAACTGCGCAATGGGGTCGAACAAAGGCGCTGCAGGCCTTTATAGCTTGACGTCATCCACCGGACGGAGCCCCGGATGCGGCGGCGGCGGCAGCGGCGAACCCGGCAGGGGGCGCCCGCGGGCTGTTGGGCCGCCGGGGGTCGCGCCGCGGCCGGGGGACAGCGGGGGTCGGTGGGGACGGGGGGCGGCGGGGCCGGAGAGTTCCGGCCTGCNNNNGTGCTGTGTCCAGTTCAGGGCTCCTCAGCACGAGAAAGGAGCTACTGGATCTAGTAATCATCACAAAGATGATTAGGTGTCTGGAGCATCTCTCTTACGAGGAGAGGTACGGAAGCTGGGCCTGTTTAGTCTAGAGAAGAGAAGAATTAGAGGGGATCTCACTACTGCATATAAGTATCCCAAAGCCAGGTGCCGAGGGGATGGTGCCAGAGTCTTTTCGGTAGTGCCCAGTGACGGGACAAGGAGCAATGGTCATAAACTGAAATACAAGAAGTTCCACCTTAACATGAGAAAGAACTTTGCCTTGAGGGTAGCAGAACCCTGGAACAGCGGCCCAGTGAGGTCATGGAGTCTCTGGAGACATGCCTGTGTCACCTGCTCCAGGTGACCCTGCCTTGTCAGGGGGATTGGACTGGATGATCTCCCAAAGGTCCCTTCCAATGCTAACTGATTTTGTGAAGCAGCAGATCTATCACTGCTTTGGAAGGAAAATCACAGTAGTATCAGTTTAACTTTGGAGTTTGTGCATGAGTTTAACCCAGTTCACTAAAACAGGTATAAAAACATTTTTAATTAGTTTAATTAATACATGTGCATGTCAGCACCCCTTCCTTGGAGAATAACAGCAAACCAAAACAAGTGCAGTTTAAAATTAAATGTTTTGTTGATGGCACAAAGTTTTGCCATTTTTGTTCAACTAACTCCATTTGTTAATTATTTATACTCAAAGTTCATCTGTGATTTTCTTTGACTGGCTAAAACTGATAGCGGAAAAGCTAGGAGGAAACCTGCTCATGCAAAAATTTTCATTATTTGAACCTGTAGATTATCTAAATTGATATTAATCTGTCATCAAGGCCTATTTTCTTAGTGCCACCCAGTCTAATCACTACACAGTCTTTTAAGTTCTCCCTTGCAGTTCTCGCTTGCAGTTCTCCAGACCTTCATTCGTGGGAGGTGCCACAGAGCCTATGAATCTACAGGCACTGCCCAGTACTGTTACAGTTGCACAGCTGCATAATTGCTGCATTCTGATAAGAGAACATCAGACTCAATTCTTATCTTCAGTTTTTCAGTCTGTCAGATACTGATATTCAGCTGCTGTTTGTGCTATGGGAAGCAGAAGGCAACATCGCCTCAGACTAGCTCATAGATGTGTTGAGAACACAAAGGAAGGGAGCTCTCAAACACTATTCTAAACTCCAGTATGTACTTGAAGATGTCACCTTTCCAGTGTGGATGCTCAGTTTCTGGATGCTGTTACTGTGAAGGGGAAAACGGAAAGATGACCTTCGTAAGGAGGTGGGAGGGCACTGCCTGTGATATCAATGCAGTTGCCGAAGAATGGCATTACCAGATACTTATCCAATTATCATATGAAAAAAAGCTTCAAATTCTAGTTTCAATACAAAAGAATTTAAACTTCGGAGCCTCCTTGGATGGATAGTGAAAACTAAAGCAAATTGTTAGTCCTGTAAGAAATATGCTAAAAATGGCCTCCATCAAGGTGGGTCTCTGAGTGCTTTTCTGACCCACGGTGTATTGATTGACTGCCTCATAACTGGAAAAATAAGCAAATCCAAACAAAAGTCTCTTTTGCCTGCTCTGATTAAAAAAGTAAAGTATTCATTGATAACTCCAGGCTTCATTTTATTTACATTTTGTTAACACATACTGTACATATAGTTAGATGGGATTAGCATGAACATAATGACATTTGAAACAGCATTTGGACATAAATGCTGTAATTGTATCAGGGCCAAATTCTTCTGTCCATTGTCCTAAAAGGTATCTTCGTGAGGCTTCTCATCAAAGCCTAGTTGCATCCTCATTGCAAACTGGAACAGTATTTTACAGTCTCTCACTGCATAGTATATGTGTGGTCTTGCTCCCCCTCCCCTCCTCCCCTAATTTCTGAGCTGGAAATATCTGATTTAAGCCTTTCTCGCTCACTCTCTACAACCCCCTGAAAGGACAAGATGTAGCCAGGTGAAGAAGGTCAGACTGCTCTCAGGTAACAAGCGACAGGATGAGAGGACATAGACTCAAGTTGTGCGGGGGCAGGTTTAGATTGGACATTAGGAGAAATTTCTTCACAGAAAGGGTGATTAGACATTGGTATAGGCTGCCCAGGGAGGTGGTGGAGTCACTGTCCCTGGGGGTGTTTAAGGAAAGATGGGGTGTAGCACCCCATGCCATGGTCTGGTTGACATGGTGGTGTTCGGTCCTATGTTAGATGATCTCAGAGGTATTTTCCAATCTAATTGATTCTGTGTTTTTTTGCTGGGGGCTAAAATCTGAAAAGAGATTCCGGTATCATAGAATCCTAGAACGGTTTGGGTTGGAAGGGACCTTAAAGATCACCTAATTCCCCCACCCCCACCCCGCCCACGATTGGCAGGGACGCCTCCCCCTAGACCACGTCGCTCAGAACCCTGTTCAATCTGGCCTTGAACACTTCCAGTGATAGGGAATCCACAGCTTCTCTGTGCAACCTGCGCCAGGGCCTCACCACCCTCCCAAGGAAGAATATCTCCCCAGTATCCCACCTATCCCCGCCCTCTGGCAGTGGGAAGCCGTTCCCCCTTGTCCTGTCATCTCCCGTTCCTCACACTGCCCTTCCCCAAGATGGCGCCCGGCGCTTCCGCCCCTCACCGCGCAGCCGCTGTGGCCCCGACCCGGCCGTGACGCGCCCGCCCCCGCCTCCGACTGTGCTGGGGCCGCCTCCGCAAGGCGCTGCCCGGGGCGCTCGGGGTTGCAGTCCTGTTTCATGGTGCCTTTGCCCATCCAGGCTGCAAGATGAGGCTGCTGGCTGCCGCAGTCTTGCTGGTGGCGCCTCTCGGCGCCGCCTTCTACCTGCCTGGATTGGCGCCCGTCAGCTTCTGTGAGGAGGGCGAGGAGACGGAGAGCTGCAAGGTGAGAGCCCGCACGGGCGGGCCCGACGCGGGCCGTCCCCTCGCTCTGCCCCGCTCGGGGCTCCCGCGGCGAATGGAGTCCGCGGGATATTCCCGATCCCGCTGCGCGCGGGTGTCTCCCTGAGGGCGGCAGCCTTTGCTCCGGAAGACAGACGCCCCCAGCTGGTATTCCCCTTTCCCGCTGAACTTGCCAGCCAGCGCTGGGAGGACCCTTAGTTCCTTGTTCCTGGCGTGGCCGGGGCCTGTCAGCCGCCAAGGGTAACTCCGCCATGGGGTAGCAGCACTTGCTAGTTAGCCACGCGTTTCGTACCAGCCACGTTTATTTCTGAAAGTCCCTATTTTCATACTATTTTTCCTCCTTTCCTGTTTCAGTCACTAATTGAGCTCTTCGTGAACAGACTGGATTCTGTTGAATCAGTTCTGCCATACGAATATGATGCGTAAGTACATCCCAACAGGTTTCCAGAAGCATTTGGAAAGGCACTTTTCTGTTACCGTAAGGGTGTCAGTATTTTGGCTGTAGGGATGGAAGAGTGAATCTAGCGCTCAGTGGCAGGAATGAAGTACAAGAGGGTGGGAAGGATGAAGGCCACACCTGTGCCATCTGACCGTCCTCGGTTATTGAAAAAAAAAAAGGCTGCAGGATTTCTTATGGGTGCATTTTTTTGAGCTGAGTACAAGATTTAGTGTTTACTGTTGGACATATTTGAAAGTTCTTTGTGTTAAGCAAATCTAGGAAGTCAGATGCTTGGAGTTCATTTTTTTTTCTCTTAATTGAAACTCGGAGACCAGTCACTGTTAGCTTTCCTTTTTTTGACAGAGCTCTGTAGCTTATACTTGGTTTATTGGTTTTGGTTTTGTTTCATTTTGATTTTTTTCTATGAAAACTTCTATCTGCTTTTGCAGATATTTATAGGCCTACAAAGCAATGATAAACAATATGATTTGCAGTCTTGCTGTTGGACACAGAAAAGAAAACTTGCAGGTGTTTTAAATCTTTCCCTGGGCAGTGCAGCAGTAGAAGCAAGACCAGAGACTAGCTAAAAAAATCCCCATGTCTCTATTTCCATTAAACTTTATGGAAGCCGGTGAATTTAGGACCATTGATTGAGGAAAAGTACTTATGTACCGAAGAAAAGTATGGGTTTGTTTGTTGTTATGTTGGGGTTTCTTTATGTAACCTGCTGCTACCTGTGTTTAATGAAAAGCCAGAATAGTTACATTCCCCCATATTCAGCAGTTTCAGGCTGTATGTAGTTGAAAAGAATTGGTGGATGGTGCTTGACAGTGTGGCACTGTAATATTAAAAGCACTTTCCTTCTTTGAAATGTGTTTCATGTTAAATGCTGTTAGTAAATATTTCTTTAAGAAAGGGGTGTAGTTTTTTAGAAACTTTTTGGAAGAGAAATGAGAAGTCCATAGCACAGTCCCTTTTTGTTCCACAAAATGAAACATTCTATTGTTTGTTGAAGTTGCCATTTGAAAAGGGTGGGTGGACTAAGCATCATGCATTTTGTTAAAGATATGCTGGAATATGTATTGGCTGAAATTGATATTAAAATAATTGCCAGCCTTCTTGCTGGCACTCAAAAGGCGCTCAGATTTTTTGCTAGCAGTGGCTGAACTGTCAAAAAAAAAGAAAACTGTGTTAAGGACATAATTTAAGAATTTGTTTTAGGCTGGTATTTACAGTTATATGTCAATTAAAAATAAAAGGGAACCTTTGCTACTTTTTTCCAGTTTTGACTTCTGTCAAGATAAGGAAGAGAAAAGACCATCAGAAAATCTTGGACAAGTGCTGTTTGGGGAGAGAATAGCATCGTCTCCATATAAGGTTATTTTATGCCTTGATGTTGATCCTGTTTAAATTTGATAGCTGTCATTCTGATGGCTGTAATCCATAGACATAGCTGAAGATTTGATGACTGGATGATTATTTTTGTTTATATTTTTTAATATAAGCACTATGGAGTTTATGTAATAAAACCAAAACTCCTCCCAGCCCAAAGGCATCTTAGGGTGGTTAATTACAGTTAGGAAACTGAGCCAGTAACCACCCTTCTTGCCTGTTGCTCTGTGGTAGAGATGTCCAGAAACTATATCTTAGGTAGTTATTTAATAGCTGGATGTAAGGTGTGTTAGGTGATCTGAAATAACTTGTTTATTAGATGTAACATTGGAGATTATAAAGTGATGGTTCAGGAACTGTTTCATATGCTTGGTTGTAGTATTGGGCAACTTCCAGAGTGGAAAGGGGAAATTACATTATGGCTCACTAGCAGCTTTTCTCTGCCTGTACATGCTTATCATCTGTTGTTTAAAACCAAATTTTTCATTGTTGATGCATATCACTTGGAACCTTCTGTAAAATAAATGTATGGAAATATTTTGTGATATGTGGTATTTTTCTGCATCATGCCCTGCATTAGCAATGATCAAATGTAGCATATCTAAAAAGCTGTGCCATCAACTTGGGACAGTTATTAGCAGTGGAGGAGCTGTGGTCAAACAGTGGCTCTTGGTGTTTGAGAGCTGTATGGTGTTCAAATGCATTTTCCAGACTGGGGGTTGCAGTGAAGCTGAAAACTCTGCTATGTGTATGTGTGATGGTTGCTAGATAATCCAAATCCCTGTGAGAAAAAGAGGCAGATGCTGAGTCTGCTGCTGCTTGGTCATTAGGGACCTGATCACATCTTTTCATTAGTTTGTTAAGCAGGTGATGCCCCCTCCCTTGCATGAACTGCACTTAGAAATCTCCTTGATTCTCTGAGCTAGTGTAATTTTAAGTCTTATGACCACTGGTCACAAGAAGCTTTTAAATATGTAGCGTAATGGGTCATTTGGACTGGATACATATTGAATAGATTAAGTGTTATAACAATTGTTTGAAGTGGCTGCACACTACAGTAATTAGAAAGTGCTGTTCCTGGTTAGCATTTGGGCCTTGATAACATTAGAATTTTCAGTCGTGTTTTAAGCTCACTAACAGGTAAATCCTAACTAGGTTAGAAGTTGGAGATGCAAATGTGAGTGTGTTTGTGTTAGGTGATGTCTGTGCTTGAAGCTTAGATGTTGTGCAACTTGTGGTTTTGGCATCGTTCTCTAACTTGGTTGTCATGGGCAAAACCAGCTGAAGGTAACATGAAACATTCAAGAAGGGTGTAGTGAAAGTCTGTTGTAGCAGATGATGTAATTACCAAAATAAAACAAATTGGTAAAAGAAAAAGCAATACCTTTTCTACAAATTTTCAGTCCTCAGAGTTTATCCTTTAGAAACTTTTATAGCAAGGAGGTGAAGTAGCTAAAAAAAAATCCGCTACTTTACCTGAAAAAAAAAAAACAACCCCACCCTAAAAGATTTTTGAAGCAAAATAAAAGTGACTCTTTTTTGTGTGCTTTTTTTAACAGTTCACTTTTAAAAAGCAAGAAACATGCAGGAAGGTTTGTACAAGATCATATGACCCAGGAAACAGTGCTGATAAAAGCAAACTGGCTTTTTTGAAGAAAGGAATGCAATTGAATTATCAGCATCATTGGTAAGCCAAGACATGTGCTTGAGTTTGTGTTTCTTTTCTGCTTTTGGACAGTTGTTACCTATGTTTTAAGTGGTTGCTTTCTTCCTTCTGTGTGATAGTTGTCTCTCTACTGTGCATCTTGTAGGCAGTACTGAAAAGTGTGTGCATTACATGAATGTGAAATGTCACTGTGAAGTGAGGTGCATCCCTTTCTGAGGACGTGTTCTTTGATGATTTCTGTCTAGGATTATCGATAACATGCCTGTAACGTGGTGTTATGATGTGGAAGATGGACAAAAATACTGTAATCCAGGATTTCCAATAGGATGTTTTGTTACTCCAGATGGTAGAGTTAAAGATGCTTGTGTTATAAATGTAAGTGGTGGAACTTCTTTTGTTAGTATAGGGTGGTTTCATTCGTGGTTTTACTTTTAAGCTTTCTTTTCCTGAGAAGGAATGGATATGTTTGTAAACATATTGGTTAATGTTCAGACTGTGGGCACAAACAGAGCTGAGTGCTGCTAGTGTGTGCCGTGTCTTGCTGATACAGTTGTCCAAATAAAATGTTCATACAGGTCTTTAACCAATATATGTTTTATATAGCTATAAAATAATGGTGTGGGTGTTTAAAAGCCTTAGAAAATTGAGGTTTTGTTCTGAAATTTCATGTGTATCCATCCTAGTACCTATTCATTCTTTGTCTGTGTCATGTGTTCATGTGCAAAATGTTCTTTTATCAGTATCAAATAGGCTCTTTCTAGTGAAATCCTAGAAATGAGCTAGCTCTGTGTTCTAGTTGAAAAAGTTATGTCTAGCACAGTTTACAAGTTAAATGTGTCAGGGTTTTCCCAGGTGGCTGAAGGATAACAAACATAACTGTGACAGGGAAAATTATGTTGACAGTTGGAAATGTGTCAGTCATCCTGGGAGTTCCATTGTGAACTAGTACAGTTACAGATAATAGTGATAGAGTTTTATCCTTCCTGGGTGAAGGACAACACTCCTCTTGGTGAGGAGAGGGCTCTCCGTGACTCTGCTCTGCCACTTGACCTGCTGCTTGTGTGCAGTGCAGTCAGCTCATTTGTATGCAGCAGGTCTGATGCTTCTTTGAAGTGTTGCATTTATCATGCATGTTCAGTTTACTCTGTCTACAGTCACCTTCCAACTCAGTTACTCCTCAGGCTCCCCACGCTCTTGAAAGTGATCTTTTATACAGGTGTATTAATGTTGAAGTGTTTCCCTTTTGTTGCTCCTTCATACAACTGTCTCGTTTTAAAGTTCTTGACTTCTTGTGCCCTCTCCTGTTGGAGAAGTTGCTCAATCTCCTTACCATGTTTTGTAGTCAGAGTTTAACAAGAAGAACACTTTCTACCTCTTCAACCACGTTGACATAACAATCATGTACCACAGCGGGAAGGATGAAAACTGGCCTGGTGCAAGACTGGTGATGGCAAGACTGAGACCACAAAGGTAATTGTGCATTAAAGCATCAGGTTCTGGTACTCTGGAGTCCTAACAGCAGTTCCAAAGGGAATGGTTCCTTAGAGATGTTATTGTTGTTAATAAATTCTGAGGAACTTGTTATTCTGACTTCTGGTAAAGCTTTCAGTATGCTGTTTTAGGTCTGGAACTGTTTACAAGGGCGGTCCCACAACTGTAAATGTGATTTAACTTTGCTTTTAAAGTGTTCCCCAAAGTCTCTTGTGATGGAAAAGCTGCTTATGCAGACTCTTAGAACCTGACCCAAACAACAGAGCCTTTTTCATGTTTTGATTGATTTGTATCTGGGTATGCATGTTTTCAGGTACACTGAGAAACATCCTTTCACTGAGTAACAATTTCGCATATCGGATCTGTTACCTGTGTCCCAAAGGTACTTTGGATGAATGTGCAGGTGTACTTTTTCCTGTGTAAGTTTGGATACTGAGGTATAGGTGAAATACCATGTTAGCATTGGTATTCAGAATGATGCAGATGACAACAACTAATTTCCTAAGAAGACTAGCTGATTCTCTCGAACAGTAACTCCTTAGTTTTTGTGTTGACCAGAGTGGAGGCGCAACAACTCAGAGGTCAGAAGACTGAAGCAACTACTTTGCCTCTAGTCAGTCTGTTCAGACACAGTTCATTCTTATCTATATTTGAAAACTGCAGTCCAGTTATAAAATTTCAAAGTAGGGTTTTTTTTAATAGCTAAACTTTTCTCTCTTTCCTATAGCAGTTAAGTTAGTAAATTACACTACTGCAGTTTCTCAAGTCATACAGACATATTTGGTACAACATGACTTGATTGTACTTGGTTTTTCTCTTGCAAAGGTACGGTGTGTTTTTAGTGAATTATACTTGCTATGCAAGTTTATTCCTTCCGTGAGTGCCAGGAAGGTTCTACCAGACTTATTCATTTTTCATTAATGCTTTATCAGTAGTATCCTGAATGGCTGAAAAATGAGAATTTGCCTTTTCCCTGGCAGTGCAGACCACGAGGGGGCAGTTAGGTGGCACATAACCTTAATTTTGTCATTCTCTGACCAGGTGCTTTGCTTCAACCTTGAAGCTCTCCTGATGGGGAGTATTTGTGGTTGGAACACAATGCTAAATTAAAAAAAAGAAATCAAAATTTTTAAAAATTTTATTTAACTTCTTTTCCCCATTAGCTACAAACACACAGATGAGAACAACTTAAGTTGTGAAGGTCCACCTATGGAGATTCCTGGAGAATTCACCAATAAACTGAATTTGGTTTACACTTACTCTGTGACATTTGAAGTAAGTACTAAATCTGTTACATGAATACGTAATTCCCCAAAAGAATGAAATCAAGGCAATTGGATAACTTACTAATAGCCGTAACTGGATTACAGCAGTGTAAATTCCATAAGGATGGTCTTGTGAAGTATTCTTCTGAAAATCTTAACCCATTTTTTGTTCCTGTAATTTAATTGAGACTATGAATATATAAATGAAGACCTTTTTTTCCCCCATGTTTTATTACTAAGGAAAATTAGTAGATTGAGTAACTGCGAGAGTTGCCTTCCTTGAGGTAAACTCTACTTTCAGGATGCTGAGAGTCTCATGTTGAAGAACAGTTTATATTTGGGGACATTGCATTGCTAAATGTTGACTGTAAAGCTTTTTCTTGTGAGGTTGCAGGCTTTGTCTCATTTTGTGTGGTTTTTATTTTGTTTACTGGCTTTTTCTTGAGTAGGTGATCATTTATTTTTTACAATTAATACTCTAATATTTACTAATACACTAATGCTTTATTCAGACTGTAATGAGTTAGGAGGAAATTAGGCTTTCTGGCAAATGGGTCCTTACCCTGGCATGGAAAGTGAGCCTCCAGTGGGTGTGACAATAATTTGATTCCAGGTACTTCAAACCTTGGTACCTCTGTTCCAGTCTGTCCTGAAAGCATGGTTGTGTTTTTGATGTAAGACACCAATCTTAGCGGGTTTGGCTTGACACCACCAGCTTGTTCTGTACAGGCAGTGAAGCAGCCATCGTATGGCAACAGCTTTCATCCTGCCAAATTGAATTTTATTTGAACCAGTGACCTTGAGGTGCAAGGCTCGATATCCTGTTACTTTTCCCTTGAGACACCCAATCCTCTTTTGACTTTGATTTTTCTACATGAATGAGCCTCCTGTCATTAACATTTGTGTTTAAATCTTGAGGTAAATTGCAATTCAGAACTTCAGTGTGAACTTTGTCTGGTTAGTCACGCAATGGGTTAGGGGTTTGTGTGCCTACACGCTTTCTCCTTGTTGTGGAGCTTGTAAGGCTCACATCCAGTGGATTTGGATACTTCCAGCAGATGGCACTGCAAAACTGCTTATTTTCTCTGTCATCCATAAGCCTTGATTTGAAATAATACCTCATGTGGTTTAATTTTTATTAGTAGTTTCAAAATAACTTAAAAGGGGGGTGTATATCATTGAGAAGTGTTTTTAAATAGGAAAATGTCAGTTTTAGTCAATAAGCCTGACTATGTAAAGCAGTAAAATGTGTAGCTGTTTTATGGTCCTTTCTAATGTGGCAGCTGACTTCTGTTGAGAGTTACGGTGTCTGCTTTAATTAACTGAAATGGACAAGGTATTTAGCTCTGTGTGAAAAGTATACATGATTGTGACACTAATGTTTAATACATAAGTGTACAAAAATTTAACCGTGAGAGCAGTTTGGTATTCAACTGTACAAACTTAGCACCTTGTGAATAAATTAAGAAATTCAGCAGAACTTCATGCCAGTCAGGACAACATGCGTGTACATCCAAAGAACAACTGGGGAGGACAAGGCTTGTGGGTCAGAAAGAGTCCTCAGTTGCACACATGAAGATCCATCACAGGAATATCTGGAAATGAAAGTTGTCTGCCAGGAATCAGAGTGGAAAACAGTCTATATCAGCCAGCACTGTGGCAGAGAGCCAAGAAGTCTGTGCTAAATGCATTAAAAGTTATGAGAAAAACATATTGCTAGTTTTCATTGGAATTTTTCTCTCGAGTATGTTTGACAAAGTTGAAGTTTCAAGATCAGTGTGCTATGCTGGGAGAATCTTGTAGTGATGGCATGATTGTTTTTCAGCAGTTGGGATCTGCAGGCAGCTGCATCCCAAATCATGGAAAGATGAGGCTTAGTGAAGCCAAATTCAAAGGTAGAAGATGTGGATAGGAGATTTCAATGAAAAGATACTCTTCTAGAGTCTCTAGAGATGAATTAATGCAAGAGAGAGGTCTTACATTCAGGGTTGATACCAAGCTTAGATATGAATG
The DNA here is from genome assembly GCA_013397055.1 of Pachycephala philippinensis. Taxonomy (NCBI): domain Eukaryota; kingdom Metazoa; phylum Chordata; class Aves; order Passeriformes; genus Pachycephala; species Pachycephala philippinensis. The sequence continues at coordinate 172,660 of VWZT01001622.1, forward strand.
CTAACTGGAAGGTTTGGGGAAGGGATGTGGTGTGCTTATCCCCTCTCGGAGACTGCAACAAACTTGTACTTGCTTCTATTAATGACTATTTCATTTCCTTATAGGAAAAGAATAGTATTAAGTGGGCTTCCAGGTGGGACTACATTTTGGAGTCCATGCCGCATACAAACATCCAGTGGTTTAGGTAAGATTTGCATTTATTCAGTGAGTAACCTTGCAGGGGAGCACAAAGATTTCTTAGTTGTACTTCTAGGGAGATAGAACAAAGTCTGTAGGTTTTCAGTCAAGAAAACTTTTTGCTTTCATATGTGAAGTAAGTTTTCATCTCTTGGGAGTAATTGTATTACTGCTTTTTGTGAAAGCAATACATCATCAGTGTCCAAAAGGAAAGCAGCTTCCATTGTTTTACTTTATCGTGTCCATTCTGGAGAAGTTTTGAGTCATTGCTGCTCTGCAGTGTTCTTGCTGTCTGGCTTTGACTGACCAGTGAGAGGTACATTTGTGTCATGCATGTTTTGTACTCAACAGCTGCTTACAGTAAAAAGGTGGTTTTTTATGAGTAAAAGATGTATGTGAAAAGCTCTTGCTTATTTACCTCCGTAGCATGGGACTGATACTAAGTAAGTATATAATTTGTGTCCAGGTGTTAATGTTTTGCAATGTAGATTTTGAAAAGGCTAGTCAGAATAAATTGTTCTTTACAAAGTATTAAATGGTACAATATCAATTCCATTGGTTGATAGTTATAAAACCTACTTGACAGTGTGCTTTAAGAACTGTAGCTGTTTCACCAGGAAAATTACTTCTGAGCTATATATAGAGGAAAATAAAGAAAAGCAATATAAAACTGTCTTCAGAATTAGCAAGGTATCATGAAATACTGTTCTCCTCATTTCTGTCTTCTAAGAAGTCATAGACTTTTAAGTTGTGTACCTTTATCTTCGCTGGGTGGGAAAATACTGAAAGGTCTCAATATCTAAGGCTTTTCCTCAGATCTGAGCTGTACATGTAGTATGAACTGGTACCTCTCCTGAAACCTGAATAACTGGGTTCAAAGTTTGACTTTTTCTTTATCTACAGTATAATGAATTCCCTCGTAATTGTTCTCTTCTTATCTGGCATGGTGGCTATGATCATTCTGAGGACTCTTCATAAAGATATTGCAAGATACAACCAGATTGACTCTTCTGTGAGTAAAATTTACAGCTTTTACATGAGCACATTTTTCTGGCCATAGTGATGTCTATCTCTTAGTTTTGAGTACAGTCTAGAGAGATATATAAGTAGGATGAGTTTGACACATGATAATATCTCTGGGGGTTAAAAATTACTTGAGATATTCTGATTAATATAGGCTGATACTAATTGATGTTACCTGTGGCTGGAAAGTGTGGTGGAATCACTCTGTTTAGTTAGGAGACCATAATATTGCAGTTATGTGCAACACAACTTCTGACCTCTAGCTGTGTTAGAACTACTTCGTATGTGCGTAAATGATATTTTATTTTATTTTATTTGTAAATACAATTCCTATGGTAATCACTGTGTTAAACTGAGTCTAGTTTGTTTAAATTAGTGAGATGACTGAAGCCTGTTGCTGTCCGACTGAACCTGTTGTGAGTTCTTTTGAAATATGTACTCCTTAAAATGGCAAAGCAGCAGGTTCCTATAGTGGAAGAAGTTAACTGAATGTGAGTTAAAAAGGCTTGACCAGTAGACTGGGAATAATTTTTACTCAACCTTTTACTCTTTGGTAAAAATGGTATCTGCAACTCAAAGGCGAGAAGTAGTGTTAGGTGCAACAAAGGTTTGAATTTTCACTCTTATTGCTGTCTGTCTGGTTAAAGAAATACTTCAAAATGCACAAAAATGTTTCATATTGAAACTAAAACGTCTGAAAATACTTCTTCTTTGTGGTTTTGATATTGAATATCTTTTGTTAATGTAAATCCAGACAGTGATTTAAAGTGGAATGATTTTTCTCACATCCTTTAACTGATAGTTTTTGTGAGGCTTCTGTTTGATCTCTCAATTAAATTATGTTCAAAATCTTATATTGTGTTGTCTTTATTAGTTGATCATTCTTAATGTGATAAAGAGCAAGACTTGTAGAAGCTTGATTAGTTTTTATGAGTAACAGCAGGGATAGGTGTGACTTTCAGAAAGCCACAGTTTTTTTATTTTCTTGCCAGGTGTGAGAGACTTAGATCTGTTCAAGGAGCTTATTTAAAAAGGTGTGAAATAATTGTGCAGAACAGGACCTGGGCTGAAGAAGATGCAGTGAAGCAAATTAGTATCTCACTTTTATGGGATGCTGCCGATTGTACTTCAGAAGAGATCGATGCACCAGCCAGTGACTGTGGCCTTAGAATGTGCATTTGATGCTTCAACTAATGCCAACTGGCTTTTAGTGTGATGTGGATTTACTGCGACATTCATTAATGAAGTGTTTAGAAATCATTAGATTACTTTTAGGGTCTTATGTCTAAAAGAGGATTCCTGAACTGAAGAGAACTCATGTCAGTATGTTTTCACCTGTGAGTGGTAAAACTCTTTATTTTTTTTTTTTTTTTCTAAAATCTCCTTGATAATGACTACTTGAATGTAGAGGACTTAAATCTTTGTTAGAATGTTTTGAGAACTAAGCTAAATTAATGGTAGGATGAGGATTACTGCACCTTTGAAAAGTTTAGAGTAATTTGGCTCTAATATTTTTTTGAAACACTAAAGTAGAGCTTACTACTTGGTTTAGTTGTACAGTTCTTATCGTTATGTTGTACGTTAAAGGTTAGCAGTATAAAATACTGGTGAATTTTTTGAACAGAAGTCTGAAAAATACTCTGACTCACAAGTAATTAGCCAGTGATGAAAGAACTTAATTTAAAAGTGGAGGTTTGAGACAAACTGTGGCACATAGACTCATACAGGATAAATCAGAGGTCTTAATCTGCCAGACTTGGTTTCTCTTTATTTCTTAAACTAAGATAATTACCACGTAGCTATTTGTTTTAAAGTTCGCGTTAGAGCCAGAAGGTGTCTTTTGAGTGCATTTCCTAGATGAGTTGTTGATAAGGATTCTATATGAGCCATTCCAAATCTGTAAACATTTTCTGTGTTCTGTCAGGAAGTGAAGTACTAAGTATTTGTTCCTGGTTAGTGTTCACCATTTTGGCAACCAAGATTTGCTTCAGGTGGTACCCTTTGCAACTCTTTTATTCCTTACTTACAACTACCTGGGAAAAGCCTTTCTTCTGTCTTACCTCAGCAATTTCCTCATCATTATTAGTTCAAGTTCAGACTTACAGGAAAGTTTTGTCTTTATGCTGCTTTGACCAAACAAATGTTTCTTTACTGGAAGATTGATGTGTTGGAATTATACCTGGATATCTGGTATCATTTTCTATCAGGTATAGGGTGTGGTTTTGTATTTTAATCGGTGTTATCTTGTGTTCAATAGTTTTCAATTTTTGTATTTATGTATCAGCCTTCTGAGAGCAATTTCTAGCAAGCAGAGGTATCAGTATGGGGAAAGCAAAGATAATCTTCCAGAAAAAGAAAAGTTACATCATCTGTTGCATTTTAGGGTGCTCTGTGTTATTCACCAGTGTGGTCTGCTTTCTTTATTACCCTGTTTTTTGGCATGGTGTAAGCAGTCCTTTGAATTGAACTCAGTATTCCTACATTGAATAGAACCTGTAGCTTTTAACTTTATGAGGAACAGAGGGTCTTCTTGTGGGGTTGGTTATCTGTGGTTGTGTGTTGGTTCTGTTGTTTGTTTGTTTTTTGTGAGGGGAGGAGTCTGTTTTGAGTGACTTCATTGAAAAGTTTTGTTCTTCAGTGGTGGTTCCTTAGAGCCACTGGACTGAGGTTTCCCCCTCTACATTCCATCCTTCCATCCACTCACCTCTGGCAGTGGGACAGAGTGTTGTCCCTCAGGATTCCAGGGAGCAAACTTTCTTCTGGAGTACAGAGACAGTTTCATTCTTTCCCAGTATTGTCGTTGAGACCAATGTGCTTTGAAATCGAAACAGAAAAAGATAAATGCATGAACTAGATTGAAGTTAAAACTAAACTGAATGCTTTGTTTTAGTTTAAATTTAGAATGATGTTACAGGGTTTGGCTAATTACATTTGCTTTTTCTTGCTTTAGGAGATGAGAATTTTCTTGATAAATCTTGCCTTTTTCACTGAACCATTAGGGGGTTATAAAATCAATGAGTGATGAATCAGACGCAATTAGTCTGGCTTTGGATCTTAACTGGAAGCTAATCGAACTTTTAATATGTATTTTGCATCTTGTTTGTGTTAATTCACTACTGCATTATGTATTGCTGCTAAAGACATCGTTGATTTTATACAGGAAGATGCCCAAGAGGAATTTGGCTGGAAGCTGGTTCATGGAGATGTGTTTAGACCTCCAAGGAAGGGAATGTTACTGTCTGTCTTTTTGGGCCAAGGAACACAGATTTTCATTATGACATTTATTACTTTATGTAAGTAACTTCATTAAGGTGACGTGTTTGTAGTGTAATAGTAATAAGAAAGATGCAATATTATTAAACAAATGATGGAAGCCTTCTTTAGGAAATGAAATCCTTCCTTTAGTAACATAAAATATTAATGAAATTTCATAACAATAATTAGATAGCTTCAAGTAATGCTGTCGTAAGCATTGTCATTGAAAACATTGTGATATCTGGGCTAATGCAGATTCTTCTTGAGTTCAGAAATCAAACTTCTTTCTTACCAAATTCTTTCTAAAAAACACAGTTTTGCATGGTGTAAATTATCCAAGGGTCCAGTAATGCAAGTTCAAAGATGTAATCAAAGCTTTAATGTTCTGGGAGCTCTTTCTGTCCAATATGTTTGACATGAGCCTGCAGCCGTGCAGAAATAAGAGCAAGAGTGCAGGCCAGTGAAATAGTACTGACACAATGTTGAGATAATGAATGCCTACCATAAATAGCTATAAATGCATGTGATTGTGTAATCTGTCACGAGACGGTATTTTATTATTGGTTATCTGTAAAGTTTATGAGCATTCCTTTTCTTACTGTACAAACAAATGGAAAAGTACACTGATACTTAGTACAAAAGAAGAATCTTCCAAATTTTGTTCTTCAGGTTTAATTCAGATTTTTTTGGCCTTTCATAGGGGAGCTGCTTTTTTCCATTCATTGCATAATACTGTAAGATTACTAGAGTCTTCTTGATAGGCTTGTCTTTCAGTGTTGATCACAACTCTGTATCTTGCTTAGCAGTGATAGTTTCCTGTGCAATCAGTGTAGTACTATAGAAAGAAATTGGTGGCAAGAGAAAACCGTTTTGGTGGATGGTGGCATTCTATTTTTCAGCCTTTTGGCTATGAGAAACTTTCTATATAAGAGATTAGGTGGAAATAATGCTTTTGAATGAAACAGTGCCATTAGGGGTATGTTCATGTGATGGGGTCGTACAAGAGCTTATGCACTCAGCCTTCATTTAAATATATGGTAGCGAAAGGGATAAACCTTCACAGTGATCTGTGTTATAGGGGAATTTTGACATGTGTCCACAAATAACTAAATCTTTTTGTTTCTTTAGTCCTAGCTTGCCTTGGTTTCCTTTCTCCTGCCAACCGTGGTGCTCTAATGACCTGTGCAGTTGTATTGTGGGTCTTACTGGGAACTCCAGCTGGTTATGTGTCTGCTAGAATGTACAAGAGTAAGTACATGCATTTATTTAATGGGACGCAACATGTTAACAATTCAGAATTGCTGGGCTGAATATAAACCTCCAAGTGGAGTTGGTGTCTCAGACAGCATATCTGCTTCTTGCTGCCATTCTGCAGAACAGTTGGAAAAAGTCTTGACCTTGAAATTGTTTTTACTTCTCCTCAGCATTCAGAGGCGAGAAGTGGAAGACAAATGTCTTGCTTACAGCTCTGCTCTGTCCTGGGTTAGTACTGTTTCCCCTCATTCTTTCCTTTATTCTTAAGTATAAACAAATATGAAGTGGGAAGGGGTTGAGGGAAAGCCAACTGTGACGATGCTTGTGTGTGTGATTTTGTTTATGGTACTCCCAAGCTGCTGTTCCTTTTGTGCATTGCTTATCTGTGAATATAAAGAAAAGTGAATTCTGAGGAGCTGGAGCCTGGTAATCTAAAACACAGCTTCTCGGCTTCTTGTTTTGTTGTCAGCTGTGGGAGTAGGAGGAATGGGGCAACTCTCTTGCAAGGTTGTATCACAGCCTTTGGGAATCACTGCACCAGAGCATTTGGCACAGTGATGGGGTAATTCCAGTCTGGTGCTGCAGTACTCAGTATGCTGGTTATAATCTTCTTACATGAATGTAGGTGGTGTCCACTTTGGGATATGGCTGTAGTGTGTATCATACTACAGTGTGGCCAATGTCCTGCTTGGGAAGGGCAATAACACTTCAACCTTTTGTTTTCTCATAGCTCTCATGACCTTTTGTGAGAATTAGGGGGGAGAGGGAGCAGAAACTAATTTCTTCTGCAAGTCTTCTATGTTTCTTGGTTGGAACTTTGGGTACATGAAGTTACCCCTTGGCAAATGTCCTTGGCAAAAGTGGAAGAAAATATTATAAATTTCTTAAGGTATTTCTTCCCCCCAAAAACCTCAGAATGAATAAAACATGACTTGGCTTCAAGTAAAGCGGAATTTCATCAAATGAAAGATAATGTATTCAGTAACAACCAAGTGTAGTATTTCTATGAGAAATCGTCTAAACAAAATGGCTTCAGTCTCCCTGCTGTCATTTAGATGTTATCAGGAGAGAGAAGAAAATATATATCAATGGAAGGAATACCATGCTGATCATTTAAACTCCCAGATAAATTGAGTTTCACAGAGGAAGTAAAACGACTGGGGCTGGTAGACTATGAACAGATGTCCTGATTATGCTGTGCTAGTTCAGTGAATTTGCATAATATCATAAACAGCCCAAGGCCTTTTTAATCTCAGTAGACTGACGGGAGTTCATATTTGCAGTATTTTTTCTGTCTGTGGAGGGGGTAAGTGAGGTCTGTGTTAGAAGCCTGGGTAGATGATAAAGATTAGAAAGACTTCTAAAATGGATTTGATTTTTATTTTTTCTTCAACAGGTTGCTTACACCAGGGGTCGCCTGGGTGTGCTTATTGAACAATTCTGTTCCCCCAAACAGTTTTGGCAAGTGTCAGGCGTCTCCTAGGAAAAAAAAGGAGCCCGTTTATTGCTCTAATCCTCTCTCCTTCATTTTTAAATTAAATACAGTGGAAGCAGGCACGTTCAGTTCAGGGCAGCTTAAGTTCTGCCTCAGGAACACTTTTTTAACAAAACCCAGACAATGGTGCACTTTCCAGAACCCTTTCTGAGGCTGAATTTTCTGTGCTGTATCGTTGAATCCAGGAATAATGGCAATTCACACAGGCTTCTATTTTATGTGGAGTACCTTTGCAGAATTAACATTCTGCTTTGTTTTCAGAATGGGATGTTTGAAGTCTTAATCTCATGTCTTTGAGTTGTTTTCTAGTGTTTGCCCAGGATGTTTAGAAAATGAGGCAGATGTGTTTAATGGGAGAGGGAAGAGCAGGTCTGGAGACTTGTAATGACTGATGCAGTCTTTATTTAAATTCTCCAGAAGCGTGGACTACTTAATATGTGAAACTCCATGCTTATACAAATATTTCTGTTGTAGGGCAGAGCCCTCTTTAATCCCCCATTCCCCTTGTGACACAAACTGCAGCAGCAAATTACGTTTGTTGTGAGAGTCCATGGGGCTTCCTAAATAGGAGATTTTGCTATCACTGTATTTATTCAGAAGGAATTTACTGTTTATAAAGGACCTAAATAAAGGAAATATTTCTGGTTGTAGTAGGAAAGGAGGTTCAGATAAGGAGTTTTTAAATTTATTCTATATTTTTCCATTCTTTGTATAGATTTTTTTCAATGGCATGTTTCTGTTACTTTTTGGTTTATGTGCAGAGTCTTTATTTAAATAATGGCTTTACCGTAGGTACCTACATTACAAGCATTGGATGGTGCAGGCATTTTTACTTTAGCTGTACCAGTGGTCCAACTAGGACTGTTGGGAAATTGGAAAATTGAAAGACGCTACATTTGTTTTAACTGATTTATGTTTTGTAATACTAAGTGATATTTTTTCTTTCTTGAATATTTTAATATCTTTTCTGATTTTTTTTTCCCAGGATTGTCTTTGCTGATTTCTTCATTATGAATCTCATTCTGTGGGTGAAAGGCTCCTCAGCTGCCATCCCTTTTGGCACTTTGGTTGCTATCCTTGCTATGTGGTTTGGAATTTCAGTCCCACTAACCTTTGTTGGTGCCTATTTTGGCTTCAAGGAGAAGGTAGGGCCCTTTGAATACAGATTTGAAATACACCTGTCCTCTGTAATTGAGCCATTGAATCTCTAAGCAGGAGTTCTGGACAGGATCTGGTTGGATTGGAACATCTGTGATCCCATGATTGTAGAATGATATTTTACTGTCTTGGTATTGAAACAGAGCGTGTATTTGTAATGTCACACCAAACAGTTTTTTTCTGTCCATTCACTAGAATCAGGTTTTAATAATGTTCTTGGAGGTCTTACTTGCCTTTTGTGCTTCAGCAATACCTCAGTAGTATTGCTGAGTTTTGAAGTAGTGCTTCAGAGAGGCTTCAGTTTTGTACTTCACTAGTTTGAGGTAATGCCAGACAACTAAGAAAAAGGGGATGGTACTGGATTTTTAAAATTTTGTTTTGTATTTAATTAAGGACTGAACAGTTTTACTTCCTTTGTGTTCTGCCTTGCTTACTGCCTCATAGTTGTAATGTCTAAAGCACAGGTGCATTTTCCTAATGATGGACATCAAGTTTGTAGGGGGTTTTGTTGATAACTTGTGATGGCTTATGAATGAAAATATAGTTATATTTATCAAATCTTTATATGCTAATATTAGGGAAAAGTAATCTTATTTATGATGTAATAATTAATCTTTTATTTTGCTTATTTTTTTCTGCAGCCTATTGAACATCCAGTGCGTACAAACCAGATTCCTCGCCAAATCCCGGAGCAGTCATTTTTCACAAAGCCATTGCCTGGTATCATCATGGGTGGTATCTTACCCTTTGGCTGTATTTTTATTCAACTTTTTTTCATTCTGAATAGCATTTGGTGAGTATCGCTTTTTTTTTCCTGTAGTTATACAGGTGTGACAATAAACACAGTGAGTTTGAACATCCCAAACAACTAGTATAAGGAATAAACCAATTTTAAAAGTTTTTGATAATTTTGCAGATTTTATGGAATTTCCAGAGTCTTTATATTTATTTCTGTGCTTAGAACGTACAGAACTAATTCTTCTTAATGACAACTTCAAAGTATATGAGAGTCCTGTTGCCTTGTTTTATCTTCCTAGCTCTGAACAGCACAAATGTGGTTTCGTGCTGTTGTGGTTAGGTAGGTCCTAATCCATTGTGTAACTATATTATGATTTATGAAACTAATGTGATCTAGCAGTTTCAACTGTTAGATCAGAATCAGGTCAAGATCTTGGGATTCCATGTTCTACAAAACAAAGACTTCACTCCCTGTGAACAATCCACTCCACTCCTAGATCTTGCAAAACCTAATCAAGCAGTGCATGAAAAATTAAACCAGTGCAATCTTTCATAACTTTCACAATGTAAACATGAAATGTCGAATACATGGTTGTTCAATGGGAAATATTATCCTGAAGGTGCCAGGTTTTAATGTTGTCTTCAGTATAGGTTGAGAAGTTTTACAGAACAGTTTTCTAAATCAGTTCTTAAATGCAAATACATTAGTTTAGTTTTTTATATCAGACCTCAAAAAAATAGAAACCATGTAATGTAGCTGTGCTGAAAAATATAATCAGCTGACAAACAGGTATATTGTGGACTTTTGCAGTTGAAATTAGCAAATTCTTAAATTGTTTCTCATTATTTATCCTACAAAAGGGAAGCATGGAGGGAATATGCAACTAATACTCCGTCAAATCCTGTACTGCAGTAATTGTCACCTTCACTCAGTAAAGTTAATTTGGTTACTTCCCTTATCTGAAAGACACCAGATTAAAAGTAAATGAACATATTTCCCTTGTATTTATTTTTGTGGGTGATTTTGTGTTTGGTTAACACTTGGGTTCAAGTCAGCCTTGGTCTGGGGATAGAATGGGAGCGGAGGAACATCTGGTTGTATGTAGTGAGGAGATGCAGAGACACCTGGACAGCTTAGCTGCAGTAGCAGGAAGGAAGTTAGTATTGCAACTAGGGAAGAGTACAAGTGATGCAGGAGTTGGGGAAGCAAAAGTCTTCCCAGCAAAGAGACATGAAGTGATAAATATCTCTGGTGGAAATTGCATGTAACTGTTCTCTGTGAAAGTTCATAGATGCTGATTTCAGGTATAGTTGAAGACTTTGTTGCTCTCTAAAGCAGTGGTTTTATTACTGTTAGCTTAAATAAATGCATGTTTACAGAGTACATTCAGGTAAAGAAAACTTCGTATGAATTAGCCAATAGTGGTATAGGCACAGTTACCCCAGTGTGTTTTTTGGGTTTGCTGGTTTGGATTTTTTTTTGTTTTTTGGTTATCTCAGCATCTGGTAACGTGACGCTGTGAGTTAACTCAGAACTTCAACCAAAAATGAGACTCATGTTTTTATTTGTTTTTAATTTTAGGTCTCATCAGATGTATTACATGTTTGGATTCCTGTTCCTAGTTTTTATAATTCTTCTAATTACATGTTCGGAAGCTACAGTTTTGCTGTGCTACTTCCATCTGTGTGCAGAGGTAAAAGTTACAGTTCTGATGTACATACGACTTGTAGCTGGAAGATGTTAGAAATAGAGGTGAGGTATTCACATACACTGTGAAGTGCTGGACACTGAACTGATTGCATTTTCAGCCTTGGCATGCCTGTCTTAGCCACTCATCTGAAATGTGCCTTTTGCTTCAAAATCCACTGCTGGCAACAGATAAGCAAAAATAAACAGCCTTGATCTTAGAGTAATTTCATGTTCCTAGTGGAAGCAATACAGCTGACTTTGAAGAAAGAAAATATCTATGTGCCATGTTGGAATTTTTCCGAGCTAAATTTTGCAGAATTAAATGTGTTTCATAAGACAATATTATTTTTTCACTATCTTATCTATATTCCATTTCCTGCATGATGATTCTTAGTGAATGGTTTATTGTTTCTTTCAGGACTATCACTGGTGGTGGAGGTCATTCTTGACTAGCAGCTTTACAGCCGTTTATCTCTTTATCTATGCAGTCCATTACTTCTTCTCCAAACTCCAGATAACAGGAACCGCCAGCACCATTTTATACTTTGGTTACACAATGATCATGGTCTTGATTTTTTTCCTTTTCACGGGTAAGTACAATGTTCGAACTAAATAATATAGAGGGCTCTGATTTTGAAATGAGAAACATTAGGTGACATTTAGACTACATGAAACATTAAATACAATTTATGACTCTTTTGGCAGTGTTACTTATATGGTTTGTGGCACCACACAGCACAGTAAGATATTTTTTATGTTTTCTTCCTAACTTAAAATTACATTTATTTATGGTATAATTAATTTTCCTTTATTGAGTATTATATTAGCAGTGAGTTCAAACCATTTTATTTTCAAAGGCCTGTTCTTGTTCACTTTGATATCGAGTGTTAACTTGATTCTGGATTTCATAATTGGTTCTAGAAGTTCTGTAGTTAGAGATAATTTCCCTCTGCCTATGGAGGATGAAAGATATTTTCAGCTTTCACTATCAGCAAGTGAAGGAGGCTGGTGCTGGGGAAAAAGTGAATGTTGATAAGATAGAGTTTTACTACTGTTAGAGTTGTCTTACCTGCTCATTAAGCACCACTTCATAATGGTGGAAATGATTAACTGGAGGAACTGATTTGAAATATGTCTCTCCTGTGTTAGTTGTCCAACTTTTCCGATGTTACTCACGCAGACTAAGTGTCTTCTACAGGATTATTCTAATGTTCATAATCACTTGACTGAAACTATAATTTCGAGGTTGATTTGATGAGAAATCTGTGCCAAATTTACCATGTGTTAGTGAAATAAGAGGCTCTTTGAAGGGTACTGGCCTTGAAAAATAGCCGTGAGTGTTTCATCTTGGTGTTCGTCGTACTGCTGCTGTTGTATATGTAAATTTAACTCATGAAGTCAGATCTTTTAGGTGTCACTGCTTGGCATCATGAAATACTGCAGTGACAGAACTAGAGAAAATGCTTGTTCATATGTGATGGGCTGTTCATAAAACCAGCCTTGATAGTCACTCCAAAGATTTGTAATAGAGGATCTCACTGTGGATGGCATGATGGTTTATATTGGTACTCTTTAACTTCTTCAGCCTGTTTGTTGAAAGCTGCTGTGATACTTTGCGTTTGCTTTGTGAAATGCATCTTTTAGTTAAGTGCACTTAAATGCAGTTAAAAAAGAGTGGCTAAAATAGGTAGTGAAAGTAAGTCTTAGTGTCAGACTTCAAGTTTGTCAGTGTAGCAGTGAGAAGGACCTCTTTCATCTTTGCTTCTTCTACTACTGGTTGACACAAAGCAAAAAAACCACTGTTCATAAAAAACTGAAGAAAATTACTGTATGTGTTAAAACAAAGCAGTTATGCTGTAGAAATTATATTAAATAACAGTAACTGGCACTTACTGCTGGTTTTTGTTCTTTAGAAATGTGTCTCTTCTAAGAAGGATAAAAAAAGTTCCAGAAAGAAGCAGGGGAAAAAAACAAGGAGGATTTAATTTTTCTAATTTTTAATTATTAGAAGGCAAACATGGAAGTTTGCATATTGCCAGGTAACCCCCTGCTTAAATCCTGGTGAAACCGACAAGCTCCAGGTGTCTTCTATAATATATATCTATCTATATTTAAAAAAAACTCCAAAAACTATAGTCTAAAATGTTTTAATTGCTTTTAAACTAAAGCAATATGTTAGTGTGTGTCTGGGTTTTAGCATAGGTTAGTTGTTATCCTGCCAATTTCAATTTCACTTATAAGATGCAAATTGGTAGAATTAAAAATATCCCTGCTGCTGAAATGGTATTGAAAGCTTCAGATATGCTGATCCTGGAGTTCTTGATGTGAAGGCCAGTGAGGCCCCTGACGTACAATAATAAACTGTGCTACTGTTATTTTTGCAGCGTCGTCTTTTTCTTTTGAAAAAAACCCACAGTGGTGCTCCCTATGCTGCTTTTGTAGCTCATGAGGAAAGCTACTACATGGTCCCCTTTTTTTTTTACATTTAATAGAACAGCTGGTCACTAGAAAGCTAATGGGTACAGCAGATACAAGGAGTGCCTAATAAATCCTTGCTAATATAAAATGTTGTGATAACTTTCTTTTCCATATTTATTTTGGTGGTAGATTTTTGGGCCTGAAATGTAAGCTGTTCTAGACAGATGGCACAAGCAGAAGACACCTAACTTTGCTTTGTTTTGTAAAATATTCTGTAGCAGCCCTTGTTTTAGAAAATAAGGGTTCAGTCCTTCACAGTTTCTGGAGGTGAAGGAGTTTGCTAATGTAATTTTACACACTGTTTGTGTTAGTAGAGTTTCCAAAATGGGACCTTGATCTGTTCCACTTAAGCTAGCACTAGGTATTTCGGTTTTCTCTATTCTTGCCTATTAGGTCTCAGCAAGTATGACAGAAATATAAAGGGCAGTGTTAATACCTCCTCCATGGCAGCGCGCTGTGTTACCCAGGGCATTACAAAAGGGATCATAATGAATAAGTAAATAGGAACTGAATGCGTGTATGGCAACACTGACAGTAATATAATCTGACCAGTGGAATCTAATGGTGTGCACACCCAAACCAGACAATTTGATTTTAATGTACAAAGTGCAGCTAATCTTTCAAGAAATAACAAGTGTGGTTGGATGGGGATAGCTACATGATTACATGTATTTTATTCGAGGAGACGAAAAAATGCTGAACATAGTCAAAGCATGTTTCTTTACAGTGACCTCTATTTTTGAACATCATTGTCACTTGTGAGTTAATGCCATTTTCAAAATTGAGTTTTGATCTTCTGGGTAGATTGTGTTTAGAATCTGAGATTCTGAAGCACCCACCACTGTGCAGTGATTGAAACCAGTATGATACAGAGAGCTTTTAAGGTACATGAGAAGTATCAGCCAAGTGCAGAGTGCTTTTCTATTTGCTTTCTTACAATCTGCTCGTGCTTTGAATTCTTTTTTCGTCATTAAACAATAAAGCTTGAAGAGATGAGTAGAGCAGAAGAGTCTGCTTAATGTATTTTGACATTATTCTGTGCAATAATCCTTGTTTTTAATTTTGAATTTAAACTGGTTTACTAATAACTGTCCCTTACTCAGATGCTGGCTTTGTGTATAACATCTTGTTTCTGTGTATCAGAAAGTGGTGGTATACATATCTTGCAGACCAGACTATTCAGCAGAATATAAAGCTGAGGATAAGACGATCAAAAAACAAGTGAGGTGTCAGTGTCTCCCCACTAAGTATAAATGGATTTTTGGACATATCTTGCTTCTGGGCTAAAGAAGTGTCATGAGTCATCTTCAAATCTGGGTTCATGAGTTTTAAATGGCTCCTGCAAACGATCTTTTACCTGTACCTCCCTAGAATGATCAATGATGTGCAGTGAGCTGTTGTGCACTGGGATGGCATCACTTTCCTAGGCTAGTAGGGGTTATTTTAAAAGGTAGAATCTTAAAATATGCAGGTCACCTGCTTAGGGGAAGAATAAAGATCTATCCCACAACAGTGAGTTCTTCAATGCAGACCGTTCAGATGCTTTTTCATTCAGTTTAAGCTGGTGAGTGGTTAGGATTGGTTAAAATAAACACTAGCCAAGAAACTAATTTGTTATATTGGATTAAACCAAACAAACAGATTATACAGGCTCATTGGAGGAATTGGTGTTAGGCTTGGTGCTGGGTCATTCGATAGAGATGTACATGTGAAAGCTGTAAAAACCTTAAGATGTAAAGGAGTTTAGACAAATCAGAAAATAAATGTAATGGTCTCAACTCTTTCAACTTCAAATAGTGGGGTATTTTATTTATTTGTTTGGGGATTTAGTTTTTTTCCGTGGGTTTTTGTTTGTTTGTTGCTTTGTTGGGGTCTTTTTTGTTGTTGTGTATTTGTTTGTTTTTTATAAGTACATGGTGTTAGAATTTTTTTTTTTTTTACCAGCCTTACCAAAAACACCTTTGGGTATCTGCTCCCTGTCATGTTGTGTTCATTGATGTCTGTCAGAGAAGGCTGAGCTGCAGAGGTGTGTTTCTTGTTGATAGTGCTTCAAAACTTGGGTTTCAGTTTGAATATGTTTTGAAAGAGACAAATAAAAGCAAGATCCTGGTATGGTCTTACCTAAACCTTACCTAAATAGTTCTCTTGTTTTAATGAGAGGCTCATTTTAATAAGGAATTATTCTAATTTTGGTGCAAAATGAGCTTAGAAAAATGCTCAAGATTGAAGTGCTACCTGTGCTCTTCAAGAAACACATTTCAAGCCATGCAGTGTGAGATGGCAAGGTTGGATTTTAACTAGTGCAGCTAATAATAGCAATTTTACTGGGTAGAGGTACAGGTATAGGAAACAGAGTGAGCTGTGTTTTAAGATTGGCTTTAGTCAAAGGAATTAAAAGGAGAATCTGAGAACCTGTCATACTTGTCAGCACCAGCCTGAAGATCTAGTATGAAGTGCTGTCCAGTATAAAGTGCTAAAATCTGGAACAAGTGACAAATTTGTGAAATGGGCTAAAACACAGAAAATGTGGAAAACATTCTGGCTAGAATTTTCAAACAAGCCACACTAGTTCAGAGCTATTTTTCTTCCCCAACTGCTACTCATTTGCAGATCCCTTTGACCAGAATATTTATTACTATGTAGGAAATCAGAAGCTTTTTGACTGCTTTACCTTTTGTGGGCTTTATAGTGTTCATGGAATCACAAGCACCCCTAGGGCTGAGGTGGAAAATACACTGAATTTCAGTGGAACCAGGCAGTGTGCTGTGCTTCATGTTCTTAAAAATAAAGGCAAAAGTTAAGCTTTTTTTGCACTAACATAAGCTATTATGTAGGTAAAGCAACTGTTCCGAGGAACCTTATAAATAATGTTCTCTTACCTTACTTTAATTTCTGTCCAGTAATACTGATTTTGCAATGTCAACACAACTCTGTGCTGACCTGAGCCTTTGGAAGCTTCTAGTCTGTTTGGCCCATGTTATTAAAAAAAAAAAAGCATTAAAACCACCTAGTTGATTTGGTGTGATTAATTTGCACTCCTAAATCTGCAGTTGGATTTTTAACCTAGTTGAAAACCAGTTTTCACCCTAGTTTGTGCCAGCACCTTTAAACCATTCTGATCTTAGAGCATCACATGGCTGTTCAGGAGAGGTACATTTGACAAATGATGGGGTCTGTAGTTTGATGTTCTTTTTTTGATGTTTCTGGTCCTTAGAGCTATCCACATATGGAGTTTGTAGGATATATTTGTTCATGAGAGGGAAGAAGAAATTACAGTGCTGGTAAGCCCCAATTATTGATGTAGAGGTAACAACAGAAGGAATCTGTGCTCACCAGGGGAGGTTCTGACTACCTAAGTCTGTGTTTTGGTGATGAGTGTTGTCTTTCTCTCCTGAGTTCATGATTCAAATCTGGTATCTGACAAACATTACCACTTAAAAACAGTGTCTTACTCTGCTTCCAAAATATTGGCAATATTTTTGATAAAGTTTAAAAAATGAGCAGGCTGTACTTGGTCTTTGATTTGCTAAATGGACTTTTTTTTTAGGAGGGTGAGTTGAAAATCAATGTTACTGAAACCTGTGAAAATCCGTTTATAGACGAAATGCTTGTTCACAGTGTGAAGTCTTCGAGTTCTGTTATGACTAAGGCAATGTTTAATAGAAAACTGATGTATTATAAAGATTCAGACTAACAAGGATTGTAGGAAAATACGTGAATTTACAGTGTCTTCCCATATTAAGTTGTGGCATGCTCAGGAAACTATGATAGCTGTCATTCTTGGGATAGTTATACATTTTTGTTATGATAGTACACTTCTGTTCTAGAACAGCAGATAAATTTTTAAGGTATCTTATCTGTTAAACATTTGGAAGAAATTTCTTTCAAAGCCATAAAAGCTTGGAGTGGGCTATTTTATAAAAACAACCAGGAAGAAGAGGCTGAGAACCATTATTAGGACAAAACGGTGAGAGTAATACTTAGAGTAACAATGCTGGTGTTGGAGTATTTGGCACAGTAGGAATGAGTGAGAATTGACCATGAACTGCAAAGACTTAGTGATGTCAAGCCTACAAAGGAATTACATCCCTTGTGTGGCTGTTGTCTGATCTCCTATCAACAGCCATAAATCTGCTGTCTCCTACTGTTTCAGAGAATAACAACTGCATACTTGGAGGGAAAGGGTAATCTCTGGCATATAATAATAGTCCGTCAAAAAGCCTTTAACTGCAAATATACATGGTAGCATGAGGAATTTAAGAATTGGTATACAGATAATAAGCATCCCGAGATGGGTTCCTTGCTTGGGAAATGTGTAGGTGTGGTCTGAAAGACAGAAGTGTAACTCATGTAAAAAACCCAAATGCTTAATAAAGAATCTTTTAGTTATTAAGTCAGTCACAACAGTGAAAGAGATTGGAGCTGATGTTAAATGTGGACTGTATAGACTGAAAAGGGTAATATGAAACTGGAGGAGCTGAGTGCATGATCTTGCAAGTGCCTGCGGCAGAGCTGGGAAGGGCTATCCCAGGGCTGGGATGTAGCTGTGTCTTTGAGAGGGAATTCAGTGCAATTGAGATCTTCCCTTTTTTTATCTGTTGAGGCTTAACGTCTGTGTGGCAGTTTACAGCTAGGTAAAAGTGTGAGGAGCAGTGCATTGCTTCCTTTAGAGGCTGAAGACTAAATTAATTGACTGTCTCCTTGCATATGAAATTCTTAAAGTAATTTAAAGGTAAATGTGATGGACAGTATCTTTGCAGTTGCCCCCTAATACTGACTGTTGGTGAAAACCACAAATTTGTTCATCCGTTTAAAACTAGAAAATTGGTATACACTAATCTCATTCAGTGTTTTGGTTTGTCACTGCTGCTTTCACTTGCTGCTTGCTTCCAGCTGCTGTAGCACTCAGAGCATTCCTTTGCCAAAAGGAAGTAACAGGATATACAGAAGAAGAAATTCCTATTCTCAAGTATAAATAGAGCACGATGAATATAAAACTAGGACAGGTGAATTTTTCCAAGGCCTTGTTATGCGTCATAATTCATAGGTGGCAGTGAAGTATTGTAGACCAAAAAAAAACCAGGTAGGGGCTGACTTGGTGTGTATATAAAAGTCGGTTTCTGAACTGGTGCTTGTGTCCCTGCTCATGGTGGTGGCAATACGGTCGTCAGTGGCTTAAATGTACGTGAAGCGGCCTGGTCCCTAAAAGTCATCTTTGATCTGAATCAATAACTTAGCCTGGGGATGAATGCGTGTTGTTAAATTTAAGAAGTGCTGTTTTTCTGGGTAGTTAGCTGGATTACAGTGTTACATTCTGTCCTGCTGGGAAGTACTTGTTAGATTTCTCTCTCATAGCAAACTGTAAGATAAACTAACCATTTTTACTTTCTCGTTTCAGGGACTATTGGATTTTTTGCCTGCTTCTGGTTTGTAAGTAAGATTTACAGTGTTGTGAAGGTGGACTGAAAAGCTTCAAAGTGTCTTTTGAACATATCTCCCTTGCTGTTTGATAATTTTTACCATGTATTGAAAAACATCCTGTGTAATTATTCTAATTTGTAAAAGCGGAAGACCAGACCACAACATAAAATACAGATTTTTATTGAAGGAAATGGCACCATTGCCATTTTGATATAAGCAAAAATGTTTACATCAGTATACTCATTGAACATGTTTATTATAGTAATTCAAAAATTATATCCAAAATTTGATTTAGGACAAATAAGAATTCTATGAACTTGTTTATTTGAAAAATTGAGTGCATTATGCAGTCCTCCAGCTGAATTTCCTTGTGACTAGGGTTTGGGGTTTTTTGTTACCTCTTTTGGTTACCATTTATATACCATGAAAGCCTAGGACTGTCAAGTAAATCTATGTAAAATGTGAATTTTTTTAACTTAACTATGATTGTACATATTATCCTGCACCTTCTTTACAACTAGGTTATCTTCTTACAAATGTACATGCATTTAGTGTAATGTAGACCTTATTAAAAAGATCGACACTGGTTTTTGTTCAAATAAAACTGCACAACTCCAGCTGACGTGTTTCCTTTCCTGTTAATTAGGTCTTCACTACTTGGACACAGATATATTAGTTTGACCCATTGATTGGTTTTGAGTTTTATATTGTTTATAAGCAGCTTGATTGTGGCTTTGGCTGCAGATTGTGCAAGGACTGGTGGGTCGCTTGAATCCGTGGCTGTAGGAGGGCAGGGGCTTCTGGACCTCTGCATCAGTTCTGTACTTTTTCCAACTTACCCCAAAATATTTTTTTGCTGGGCAAACCATTACTTTCTATCAAAGATTACCCCTTTTTTCTTCTTGTAGCCATCTGAAACATATGTCTCCTTATTCTTCATCCTGTGAAAATTAATTGAGCTTGTTGGGAAGCTTAGACATGAATCTAGTGGGCTTGGGAGTGGGTGTGTCATAAAGGTGAAGCCTTTTTCATCCTCTGCAGAGCTTGTGCTTCAATGCTGGATTACATGAGATGGAATATCTTAATAACTTCTTCAGCTCTAAGATGGCAGGGATTCTTCTCTCAGGAATGTCAAGATTTTAAAGATGCTCCCCAAAATCTTGAGTTGCCGTGGAAGCTGAGCAGAGTCACTGCAGAGATGTAATTCCAATGGCTGTGTTACAGAAGCTATTGGAGATGAGTAGGGGGATATTCACTCAGATTAATGGGTGAAATACTCAAAGCTTATTAGGTGGCATATGGAAATATTCATCACTGGAAGCTACTTTTCAGCACATAAACCAACAATTTAACAAGACCCAAAATGACTCTCTATCTTTTCATAGTCATATAAACACCACATAACTGCAGTTAATGTTTATTATCCTTTCAAACATGTAATACTTGGTATGAGGATATCAAGTCTCACCTCTATGTGTAGTTGTTCCTTCCAGGTTACTGAAATGTTGGGACAGATCACCTGGCTCAGGTGGGATGACTGCCAGGCCCCATCTTTTGAACAGTGCCTGTGGCATAAAAATGAAGCTTTAGACAACTTAAAAATGTCAAGCATTGGTGTACCAGGAGGAGCTGGCTACAGTAAGCATCGTTTTCCAGTGAGATTCAGATATGCTCTTGATGGCAACTTGGCCTCGCAAATACTTTCCCCCTCTACCAACAAAATCTCCATTTCCCTTCTGTTCCCTCCCAGAGGTGGAAAACAACAGCATTGCCGTTGGAGAAATCAGGTTGTGGTTGGTTATCAGCTGGTTCAAGAACACCATGCACTCTATTAAAGATTTCATGCTCTTAAAATTGGTGCTTCTCTGTTTATATAAGTCCTTCCTATTAAATCTTCTATTTAAAGTTCGGTGGGATTTTATTGGATACTTATGTTACATGAAGCTGCTTTTAAATTTTACATGTTCAGAGGGAAATGAATTCATGAGAGAATTTGGAGCTACAATTGCCATAAACTCCCAGCAGGAAATTTTGCCAGATTAATAAATATGCATTTCACAAGAGGGAAAGTCAAATGGGTTGTAAAATTGTATTTATGGTGCTTTTACTGTGACTGCTACTGAGCTAAAACATAGAAAGTTGGTTGAACAGGTTTCTGAAGCTTGCCAGTAGTCCAGAGCCAAAGCCGTCAAGTAAAATTGGTTGTTCTCAAACTGTTATCAGAGAACTTCTGTGTGTGTGTGTGAGATTACTGCTGCTGCACTCCCCCTGCCAAAGAGACAACCACCCATTTTGCCTCCTGAGGTCCCCTACATCTAAATACTTTTGCTGTCCCCAGGTCTAAGATTTGTGCTGTTTTGTAGAGAATCTGAATATATGCCCTTGAAATTTTCTGGCATCTTTTTCTGACCATGGAAAAGGTGCCAGCTGTCATTTGGCTTTGTGCTTATAAAGAAAGCCCCTTGGCTGTAAGTTAAATACAAGTGGTTCTGAGCATGTATCATTTAAAGGTGATGTAGGCCCTAGCCAGAAAATAATAGACAAACTTCTTAGTTTTAATTTCATTGAGCACAGAATGGGCTGTAATAATGTGATTTTTCTAGTGATTCTCAGCACTCTTTGGTAGGTTCTCAAGCATGGCTAAAGATCTTGTCCACTTTGTGTTGAGTCAGTGATAGGTTTTGAAGATGAAATGGTCATTATGGGGACATGAATGTTTTGAATACTTAGATACCAGCAACTGATGCCTTGTTTTTTAATCCGTTTCATATTAGTTTATAAATAATAGCTGTCACATGGAAATAACCATTCTTCATCTACTCTCATGAGAACCACAGGCTTAATAAAGCATTCCGTACATTGTGTTTTTGTGATGCTCTCAGGTGAGGTAAAGCAGCTCCAGTGTGAGACTCTCCTGGTAATACCCACCCAAATCCAGCAGACCTTGTAGAATGTCATGTTTGTAATATTTTAAGTAAAACTTGACAAGTTACAACAGAACCTCAGAGGAAGGGGGGATTTCAGTGCTGATGTTTTACATTTCATTCCACTTGCTTGAACAGTGTTGAACAGCTACAGCATTGTTGTTCCTGAATGGAAATGCCAAGAAGATGCAGATGTGCAGCGGGGGGGGAGGTGGGGGTGGTGTGTACGTGGGATCCATGCCCACACCTGCATGAACGTTCCTGAGGACTATGAGTAGTGCTGCTCTGGGGGAGCTGGGAACATGTGGCATATTCATGACAAGTTGTGATGGAAAGTTGTCTGATGAACAGAGTAAGTTTGGCTTCAGTGGCTTGCTGATGTTTCTTATACTAGTTGTGCTTTTGTTTGATTCCAAGTTCACATTTAAAATTTGTCTCCTAATTAAGTCTGCTATGCCAATAGCTTGACTGTTTACAGAGATCTGTGTCAAAGGACTGGAGAGAGGAAGTCTAAACCAAATTTGCCTGCAGTTAAATGCTAATGTAGACATGGGGTCTCTTCTGGGACCTATGGGTGAGATCTTTAATGATACTCACCATGTGAAGATCCAGCAGTGAAAATCACACGTTAAAAAAAGAATATTTAGGCATTTTGTGTCATAAGAATTGGGACAAAATCCAGTAACTGCTGAAGTTGGAAAAAGTTGGGCCGTGTTGGTCACAAACTGTAGAGAAGGGTGATTCTTGGGTGTGTGGTGTCCTCCATAGCCTTACACCAGATGTTCAGCTGTCCAGTCCTATTCCCATGAGCTGTATCACTAAATCTAATGGAAATGGAGCAGTAAATTTCAGCACAGGTGTTGCTGTTTCTCTGCTGAGTGTGATACCACTTTGCAGTTTCACTTGCAGAGCAGGACTGAAATCACAGCATTTCTACAGAGCAGCTGCTGGTGCTTCCAGGCTTAAGAATGGAGAGATGAAGCTGCTGTGCTCTTCACCTGCAACTATGACTTATCTAAGTCATAAAATAATGTAAGTCTTAAAATAGAGTCAGCTAAATGTATGTTGTGGAGATGAGTTATTTCAATATTTCTATTTTTTATTAAATATGAATCCTGTGTACTACATTATTTTTAGAAGAGGGGTTTAGGGCAGTGTGGGTGGATTTGAGTTTGTGGCCTCCGTTTTCGTTTTCACTGTCACACCTGGGGATACTGCTTTTCCCTGAGAAGAGCTCCTTTTTCCAGAAAAATGTGGAAAAGAGGATCTGACTTCATTTCCAGAGCCCTCCAGTGCACTGCTGCAGGAACCAAGCCCAGAGCAGTTCCTGGAGGGCACAGCCCCTGCAGGTGTCAGAGGGCTCATGTACATGAGAAGAGGTCAAACTGTTTTGCCTTCTTCATTAAGGCTAAGGTCATGATTTGCCCACAGTGCGATTTCCTTGTGGAGAATGGATTTTTTTTTACGGCAAAGATACTGGGAAAAGGCTTAACAACAGTCTAGGCTTTCCCTGAGATAATAACCAGCAATGCAGCTCTCCTGGAGACACAGTTCATCCTTCTTGGGATGGTTTCTTTGCATCCAGGTGGGATATCTTTGACTTCATTGCGGTAAAAGCAGGATGGACTTCTTTCATGTTCTGTTGAGATGCTACAGCCCCCAAGCAAAAACTTCAGGTCAGGGTCACCATCTATTTTGGTATCCAAAGTAGCTACAGTTCAAGAGTTCACAGTTTGGTACTTCATCTTCCTAATCTTGATGCCTCTGAGTTACAGGCTGCACTCGCTAATTAGATTTGCTCATACAAACAGGAAGCCCTCAGACGTTCTGTGAAGTTATTAGTGCCAGGATTTTATAGACAACATTAGTGTCTGCGTAGTTTACCCAAGGTAATTTATGTTCTATTTGCAACTCGGGGAAAGCTCTTAGATGTTTGACATCATAAAACAGTAAAACTGGGAGATTTATTACAGGGACAGAGACAACAGGGCCCTTGAGCTGCTTTGTTTATCATAGAAAGTTGGGTTAATCAGACATGCACATGTGTCTCCCATATTTTCTGGATTTGTTTCCCTCTTGCTCCTTGACAAGCCGAGCAGTAGATGAAAAGTCCTGGGAGCCCTGGCGAAAGTCTTTTGGAGTCTACGGGAGAAGAATTATATTTGTATGTCCAGTGGATGTTTATCTCCCTCTATTAATAGAGAAGAGACAGTACACAACCGAGCTCTTGATGAGGCTGCAACTTCTGGAGAAAGGCAATACAGGAAATCCCAGTGGGTGAATCGAGAGTTGATGCTCCCAGACTGTTCTGGAGCTCTCAGTGGGATGTCAGCACCTCAGAAATGCTCATCCCAAAGGATGATGGTTGCAGGTAAAAAGAGATAAACTAAAGAAACTGTTTAGAAGGTGGCTAGGAACAGCTACGCAGGGAAAGCTGGAGCTTGGTGGCTCACATCAGACCCCAGCAGGTGGGAGTGATAGGCTGGAGCCTGGCTAGTGGAATGGACCTGGGGAGGGCATCCCAGAGCTGGGTGTCCTGGCTGTCTTGGTTGGCTCCATAAGGTATTTCCTCTGCCTGGAGAGCTTTTCCCACCACTGTCCTGAGATCCCTGTGGCTGCCACAGCCCTGCCTCTTCCTTAGGGGGTTTCTGCAATACCAATGTGAGTAACATCTGAGCATTTTGGGAGGGGTTGTAGGGAAACACTGTCACTTTGGAGGTGGGGTGACCAGCAGAAAGTGATTTTCCCAAATTGCAGAACCTGTGGCTGCACTTGACTCAGCTCATCTGGCAGATGCTGCTCATGCCATTAATTTGTACAGCCTGGATGTGCACTTGCGGTTAGACTTTATCCCAATTACGAGACAATCCATCAGAATGGAAGAGGCCAAAGTGTGGTTTTCCCTGAGCTTAGCATGGGGTACTTTTTCCAACAAATTTCCTACTGTTGCTGGCACTGGGTGTCTCAGGACGATCTTCATCCTCCCTGCTATAGGTACTCTTTCTAGACCAGTCATCCGTATGCCACGGAGGTGTGGGATGCAGCAAGTAGATGTTTTCTGATTCTCCTAGGCAGCAGCAGGAGGAGCCCCCTGGGTTTCTTAGTGGCAGTGGTCTGTGAGCAGAAAGAGAAGCACTATTAGCTTTGCAAGGCTCCTGTGACATTCAAACAGGGTGAAATGACTGCATCTGTCCAGGCATCCCTCTGGCACGGGTGTGGATGGGATGGCAGTGGGAAGCTCCCTGGCAGACTCAGGGAAGTGGGGTCACTCAGGTGACTGTGATTCTTCAGGCTCCACAAGGCCTCATCTGGCTTCCAGCTTCCTCCTGTCTCTCCTCTCCAAACACCTCCTTTGGAGGCTGCATCAGCAGGAAACCTTTCGTTAAGAAGGAAGAAAAGGCAGATGCTTTATCCAAAACAGCTGCCCATCATCCTGTGTGCCCTGCAGGGTGAGCTCATGCTGTGGGAAGAAGTTCTGAGGGGATTGGGGAAGCTGAAGCAGAGGTGGAGGAAAAGCAGGTCTAGCACGTGTCTCAGGAGGATGCATGAGCAGCTTACTGCAGGACAGGCTGGGGAGATCAGCTAGCTCCAGCGTCAGTGGGAAAGGAGGGAACTGGGTGAACTGGTGTTGACTGTGCAGCTGAGGGTAGTTAAGCAGCAAAAACGGTGACTTTCTGGGATTGTTAGGGCTTTCAGGTGTGGTGAGGAGGGAGCTGGGGAAGGGAGTGTGTGCTGGATTGTTGGCTAGAGCATCTGCTGATCTTCGATCCCAAATAGCAAGACAATATGTGAGTTAAACAATCCACAATTTTTGAACTTCCCCTCTCTGACGGCAGTAATTGTGGTGCCATTGACTTGGGGTAGAGATTTTCTGGTTGTAGTGGGCTGTGTGGTCATCTAGAAGGTGGGAGTTGGCTTCTGAGGCTCTCTTGGGGCAGGGAGTGTCTCTGGGCAGGATGGTGGCTGTGCCGTGGTGTGCCCCTAGGGTGTCATGCTACTGTCACAGCAAGCTTGTTGTCCTCCACAGACCATGTACCTTCCCAGGAGCTGGCAAATATATGCTGCCTGGAAAATAGCAGGACTATGGTGCTGCAGGTGGGGCAACGACTTGTCCCATGCTTAACTGAGACCAAAATGTTTCATGGTGAATTGGGACATTTAAAGCAGGGAATTAGACTGTGTCATCAGCTGATGGGGTTTTTTTGTGCCTTGGGTATAAAACTTGGAGGGCCTCTGTCCCCTGGTTGCAATGTTTGTCCCTCAGAGGTGGAAGGACAGGCCTGTCCCTGCCATGGGTGGCCAGCCTATGATTGCCCAAGAGAGGCTCTCAGGACGCGTGTTCTGTTCAGCTCCTCTACTGTCGCACTATGGCGTGTGCTGTGGCTGGGGCAGACACATCTGTATTGTGTTAGGCATTTGTGAAAGGGCTGACTGAGGTGGCTGTGGGCACAGAAAACTCCTACACACCTTGTAGGACAGTACCCTGTTGGGTGATATAGGGAGGAGGATGCCTTTTGCCCCCTAGACTTCAGTGTGTGGTTTGTAAGCCCAGCCATGCTTTCCTGGCCCAATGCAGGTATCCTTCAGGAAGCACAGGGTGCCTTCCCACATTGTTAATAACTTTAAACCCCTGTTCCTGTGTACTACATGCGATGCTCCTTACATACGGACCAGAGGTGACCAGGCTTCAGACACGTGCTCCCTGGGTAGGAAATCACATGCAAGTGTGATCCAGCTACCCAGCTCCTAAGGATCTTGCTACAGGGTGTGTGGAACCAGGCATCTCTGCCTCTTTGCTTCCCTCTTATTCCAGCCCTGAATGACCCCCAAGCTTCCTCCTGCTCTTTCCCTTAATGAGTTGTGCTGCACTGGGACAGATATCTTGGCTGAAAGAGTCTAGCTGCTGGAGTAAGGACCAAATACCCATTAGAGTGTTTGCTGCTAATTAATTATTGCCTGTCGCTGCTGGGAAGTGGAAGGGCTCAATTGCAGTGTAACAGGCTTACTGGTGCTAAATAACTCTTGTTATTTACCTGGAGGTTGGTGGTTACTCTCTGCTTGTAGGGCTGCTCTTCTGGGGACATGGGGAGGCACAAGCCCCTGTCTATATCACACTTCTTTTTTTTCCTTTTCTTCAGTTGGTTTGGGTTTTCTGCAGAAACTTGGGGTTTCTTGCTCATCCTCGATGTTGTTAGTTGGTTTAAAATGGATGGTGTTTCCTTTACCAGTCAAACCATACTCCCCAGGATACCTCAGAGAACTGATTAACCTGCCAGACTGCTCAAGAACATTACAAAAAGATTTCTTCTAACTAAATGCAGGACATATCTACTGCCTAGTTTACTTGTTTTTTATTTAGAAAAGGTGAAAAGCTGGTGGGGAGAAGAGGGGAACTCTGCGCATCCATCTGGAGAACTGATGGTTGGCAATCAAGCCGTGGTGATTTATGGCTGGGTGATTTCCCAGCTGCCATAATTTGTGTTAGCTTAAATGAGAGCTGATGGCAGTTTGAGTTAATAGCTGATGCAGTGAGGACCTGGCACACGGTAGCTTTGATCTCCTTGGCCACGGGAGCAGGCACTTCTCAAATCACCCAGGCTTTGCTGCGAAAACCCAGAGGAGTGGGTAGGCTCCAGCTGCATGGAGGAATGGGTGCATGGGAGAAAGGAGGGAAAGTGTGAATGGATCCAGACAAGACCCAAGCTCATGTGTGTGGCCCTCAAACTGGGCGTTACACTCTCTATAATGGGCTATTTTTTTCACTGAATTATTTTCTCAGTTTTAACGCCGATAAAAGGAGTCTTTTGTTCTGATGTTGTTTGTTTTCAATGATTAAGAGGTTTAATAAGACAATTGCTGGCAAAGTGCATTGCTTATAGCAGAAATAGTCTTTATTTTGAGGTTTTCCTGTGTCAGGGTTCTTCAGTGGCTGTCATTAGGAAATGCAGCACATGCCAGCCTTTGACAAGCAGCAGCGGCAGGAGTGTAGCCTAGCAAGAAGAGTCTAAAATATTTAAATATAAATAATTTACCTCAAAGTTTACTCTGTGAATGTTTCTTGCCACAGTACCTGACTAATTACCATGTTATCAAAGGAGTGTGCAAACCTATAAGCTGTGGGTTTGGAGTGGCTTGACAGATAAGCCTTCCTGACAGGAATAGCTGTAACTTCGCTATTATCAGTCGGGTTCACTTTTGAATTTTGAATTACTTTTTTTTAACTAATAGTTGATTTTATGTAAACCTCTCAGCGATTAGGAGTTGATTTCAAAGATCATCCTCCATAAAGTCTCTTGATCATATTTTATGGTTGCTGTGACTCATGGATGTAATCTTGTGTCCACGGGATATTCATGGCATGCTTGTCTAATTCCCCATGGTAGCTAATCTCACTTCTCTACCTTAAAAAAAAAAAAAAAATCTTTAAAGCAGGACTGGTAAAAAGGCAACTTTTACAGCCAATCTCCAGCTCCAATTGCTCCTGCTGGGGAAGTCATAATGATGAATTTGTGACATAATTTCTGTGGCAACATGCTGGGATTTCATAAATGGGGATGGTGATTATAGAGCAGGATCAGGTGAAGCTGGATTGTGATGGAAAAAGCCCTGATTCAAATGCAAATTGTTCAATAATGGCATAGGGGATATCAGAAATTACTGGCAATTTATTTTATTTGGGTTAAGCTCCTCATTCAGTCTTCTTCAGTTGGAAGTCACTCTTCCAAGGATGTGAGCAAAAGAAATGGCTGGAAAACATATTTTTCTCCTCTCAAGAGAACAAAATTGTCCTAATTTAATAATAATTAATCAGTTAGTGTAATTAATAAGGATGTTCTCTATTTCTATGATTTCTCCCATTCAAGACTCTTCAAGTGCTTCACAAACCCTAATTGATTCCGCCTTACTACTCCCTGTAGCAGGACCACATAATTTACCTCATTTTCTGGAGACAGGGAGGTGTGTGAGCCAGGCAAATTGATTTAACCAGGTTAAATTATTTGCCCAAGGCCAGACAAGGAGCTGAAGTTAGGAAAGATCTTTGTTTCAGAGATCAGCCTCTACCCAGTTGGATATTGGCTACGGGAGAGCGGGTGCAGCTGTTGCACAGCCATGGGAGTGGGGGCCATGCATTTGCAGCCTCCAGATAAATCTGGTGGATTTGTGTTGTACAGGAGAAGCTGGGAATAGGAACAAGCCCTGTGGGCACACATTGGTGGTGAAACCAGCTGAATTGGCTGTTCATTAGTTATTCTCACTGAAACTGGAAACAATGTGGTTTGTTTTTTGGATTTTCTTTTCCCTTTTTTTTTCTTTTCCTCCAAATCACTTGGAATTTAAACTGTTTATCTGAGGATTAAACTAATTGCTTCTGTAAAATGCCGTTCCCACACCATTTAGTGTACATCTGTTAACTGGGGAGGGATAACTGAACCAGTTGCCAGATGGTCTCTTGGATTTGGGTGGCGAGGAGCCAAGGAGCTGCCAGTTGGTGGTTTGTGGGGTTCTAGCAAAGAAGTCACGCTACGTGCACATTCCCCTCGGTTACTCTTCTCCGCCTTAACGAAGATACTGCCTAATGCAATAAAGCAACCATTAGCCCCCTCCCTGCACTCCCTCCTCCCCCAAAGGGGTGAGTTTATAAGCCTGATTTGTCTGACTGAGGCAGGCTTTTCCAGGAGCTCGGGTTCTCCGCACGCTATGTGTGCAAAGGCACTTTCTCAGGTATTCAATCCCATGTCTGCCGGCTGCCTCTTTCTATGCCGTAGTGAAAAGATACTGCTGTAACAAAGCTGCTCCTTGAAAGGGGTTTTAATAGCTAGAAACTCAAAAAATCATTGTTTAGTCTTGATTATGAAATGACACGTATACATATGCATTTATACGTAATACATATTGGCTCACATCACACTGACTATTTAAAAAACTTCAGCCTGAGGGCTGGATGCTGTGCTTTGTATTTAAAAAGCATGTAATACTTACCAGCACTTGGAGTAGGACACAACCCCTGCTGTGCTGGAAAAATGTGTTACATCAGTCTGAAGAGACTGTTTGTAGTAGGGTAATACAGGTGTCCTTGACCAACACTCAGAACATCTTCTCCAGGACTGGGCCAGAACTCGGGATCCTCGGGGGTGATGACTAGGTGGTGTGTTTTGCATGGGACTGCTGCATGGGGGACAGCTGTGGCACCCAGAACCCAGCCTAGGCTCTGTTTCTGACCATGCCCTTGGCACAGGCTGTGGTGCCCATTAGCTGTCACAGGGGGTTGAGGAGTGAAAAACACCCATCTTGAAATGAGTTAGTGGGCTTTCTTCTAGTTGAGGAAGTCTGGGGTGGTATAAGGTGGAATTTTTTCTTACCCCTTCTTACACCAGCAAACTCTTCCCTGCCCTAAGAAACTCCCAGGGGGGAGGAATTTATGGCTTCAGCATTTAAAAACCAGTTTGGCAGCTGAGATTTTGGTTTACTGTCAGAAAGGTGGTGGACATCAACAAGATTCAATCAAAACCGTTTGTTGGAGGGAAGTCAAATCAATGGTTTCTTCTCCATTCTGTGAAGTGGAGCAACACCACCTCCAAACTCACCAGTGCTGGGGCCAGACTGTGGGGTTATCCACACCACTTGGCTACATTAATGATGGTGTTAGATGCACTGCTAAGCAATTCCTTGTACTTTGAGAGGCGAATTTATTTTTTCTTGAAAGGAGGAGTTTGGCAAGGGGCAGAAGTGTTGTGTGCTCCCAGGGCACCCAGCTTGCAAAGCTCCCCAGGGTGGGTTCTGCTGGTGAACAAATCTCCTGGCATTGCAAAGCCATGACTGTTTCCAGAGAAGGTCTGCGCTGATGTGCAGAGCTGAGACCCCATCTGTGGGGAGCTGGGAGCTGCCCTGGGCACGTGCAGGTCAAAAAGCCCTTTCCTTTGTGTTGGAGAGATTCTTGGCCAAGTTGTGCACAATCTTTGTTGGGGCAATGTCAATGTGGCATCACTTAGTGAACAGCTCTTGGTGGAAGCAGGGCTAGGGTCTGTGAGGCACCTTGCGTGGGTATGGGAAACAGCCCTGGCCCTGTGGAGATTTTTCCCAATTTACTGTGGTGCCCTGGGCACACTCCTGGCTATTTCCTGGCTTTTCATCTCCTGCAGCACATGAGCACAGGGCGGGCAGGGGCTGTGTGTGATGAGGACAGCACCTGGCTATGTAGGGAGGTATCCGTGCTGCTGTTCAAACCCATATCCCTCTGTTCCTCCTGTGGAGGATGTTCCCTGCCAAGCACTAATCTCTGGGGGAATGACATCCCATCCTAAGACTGCCGGGAGCAAGTGGCTGCCTGAGCCAGAGACTCAGGAGATGTGGGGTACCTATGCCTTTTCCTTTTGCTCCAGCTGTAGTGTGAAAATTCCTCTAGAAAAATACACCTGAACACTTGTGGTTTGGGCAGGGACCTGGGCAGCAGCAGGGAAGGGAGGGAAATGTCTCTGATGGAGCTCCCTCTAAGTTTCAGTTTAAATTTCATCTGCCCCAGCCCTGGGAGTGCTACAAAACTGGCTTGGGGATGCAACCACCACTGTTGTCTGTGTGTCACCATTGTTCCTTAACTGCTGCAGCTCTCCTGAGACCATGTCAAACCTGCTCCCAGCCCTCCTGCTGAGGCCTCTGTTGCCCGTTTGGCTTTGTGCCTGCTTGGCTTCTCATGTACATGCAACACCGAGGGAGGACAAAATGTGCGTGTGGCACTGGAGGAAGCAGATGAATGCAGATTTGGGCTCAGAAGGGAGTTTTGTCTGCTGTCTACACGCAAGGATGTGGTTAAGACCTTGTCTGGAATTGCCAAGGAATATAAAGTAGAAAATATCATGCTTTCTTGGGAGTGGAGAAAGCAAAACAAAACATCCTGAACAGGATGCATCAGGAGCATAGTGCTGCTGCTTGGATGCTCAAAGAGAAGGGCCCAGAGGCTGCCCTTGGATATATCACCAAGAGTGGATACGGGGATGTATGCGCTCCATCAGAGCTGCCACACACTGCCCATCTTTGAGAAGGGAGCTGGTGCTTTCTCAGCCACTTCTGGGAAATAGAAGATGAAATGTGGCACAAGGGTTTATAGCTGTTTTTAAGGATGAATCAAAGAGATAAAGGCAAACTGAGATGATGAGAAGGTGCACATATGGAAGAAGCTCCTTTATTGAAATTACAGGCACACAAATCCAGAAAAGCCTCATGGGTTAGGTCTAGGTGCTGATTTTGGTAAGCTTCTTAATTGGCATGATCCCTCCTTGCCCGGGTTATGGGGAAACTGACCTTCAGAAACCGGTTCAGGGATGAGCACTGGCAATCCCCGAGGCTCTGTGGTGGCATGCAAGGGGCCTCGCTCCACAGGGCTGTGAGACAGGGCAGAAGAGTGAAGGAAATGGTCAAGGGCACAGGACAAACCCTTACTCTGAGTACCAATTTCCCAAGACAACACTGAGCTGGAATCCTTAAAAAAGATCTTTTGAAAATGACTAATGGTGAAACACCAGCTTTGGTTTCTGTACCCATCCATTACACTTTTAGGAGGGGAGATGTTTAACCTGGTCCAGAAGCTCAGGTTTATTGCAACCCTTGTGCAGAGAGGAACCTTGGAGGCCACAAAAGCCGTGGGCAGCTTGGAAATGCCAGGTTGGCTTTAGGATGGCATGTGGCTGTGCAGGGAGCCATCCTGCTGCGTGGGGCTGCGTCACTTCTTCGTACATCCCAGTCGTTAATGTGCCAGGAAATTCAGGGGATCATCATGCAAAACTCTGTGTCTCACACAACAGGATTGATTTCTCTGAGCTCATTTGGAATGTGTTTGGGGGTCAGATGAGAAATGAAGCAGGATCAGAGTCAGCCTGAGGGAAGCTCCCTTTTATGTGCATTTCTCTCTTTTCCAAAAGAGGTCTCCAGCATAAGCGTGTGCAGCAGAGAGAGGTCTGGGCAAGGAACACGCCCTCAAAGCAATTCCAGTTCTGCCTTTGGGATGTGCCTTACATTTCACACAAACTGAACTGGGTCCAATATGCTCTGCATGATAGAATATGGCTTCTACCACGAAGCACGTTCGTATGTGAGACTAGCATTAGTAGGCATTCGCACTTCAATTTATGGTAAAAGCCAACAGATGGGGAAAGTAAATGCCAGGAAACCAGGCTCTGATCAGGTGGCTTGAGCTGTGCTCATACTGTATTTAGACAATAGGCTGTGTTGCATATTTGGAGTCTGATCTTGTGAAAATGAAACCCTGCTGGTGCTAACCCACAGAGGCTTTGCACACTGGGAAAATGGCCAAATTCCTCTGGAAATTGGGAACCTCAAGTGAACCTCCAGCTGGGAGAATTAATGAAAATTCACTTTTGCCAAAAAGGCAGAATTTCATCTTTTTGCGCAAAAAAGATTGGCTCCCATTGATGGAGATTCCCCCTCTTCTGCCCCCCCATCTCGCACACATGCAAGAGGAAACGTAGCAGTCAAATACCCAAAACTGGTGCAGGGATCACAGGTAATTAGTTCTGTGTATCTGCAAGGGGTAGGGTGAGAAGTCAGGGTTTGAGCTGCAGCAGGAATGGGTAGGCTTCATGCCGAGAAACCCTTCCTGAACGTAAGGGGTGGGATTGCCCAGGACATCTGTGGCACTGTGGGGTGAGAGCAGAGTGGTGAGCATGTTTGCAGCCATGCAGGTTTATACAGTCTGTGTTGAAGTGGGAGAACAGACTAGGGCATCTCTTCTAGCTCCATTTTCTATGATTTTTGGCACCTTCCAAGCTGTCTATTGGGCAACTTGGGCTCAGCCACTGGAGGAAGGTGCACAGCTCTCCTGCTCCCAGCACTGGCCTTGTCCTGGATCTTCACTGCTTTTTGGAAAGCTTCATAATGATTTGGCTGTTTGTGAGTTGAATCTGGCTTTGTTTGGATGCTTCCTTAAGTGTCTCCATCCAAAGTGAGACTAGGCTTTTTCCTCTTTGTTACCAGCTGTGTAAGTGAGCTCCCAAAAATGCTCTGGCCTATCCCACTGCCCAGGCTGGCTTCAGGGAGACCAAATTCATGAGGGTTCTGTGCATGAGGCAAGGTGTCTAGAGGCCAACAACTCCTCAGTCCTCTGTGGTTCAAGACTTTCAGAGAATTTTGACCTAACTTTCCCAGGCTACTTTTTTCAAGTTTTCTTCTCTAGGTTCCAACACTCAGTTTCCAAGGTGGGCCTGCCAAGGCCAGCTCCTCCCCCCCTCTGGCACAGACCGCAGGATCTCTGCAGGTAGCACAGGCAAGGTAACCAGGCACCTCAGATGAGCACCAATCCAGGCACTAGTTTAGTTTATAAAGTGCAGCAAAGAGCATTTCAAGGATTTTACTCTTCTAGCAGACCTGTCTGCCTGTTTCTGAGCAGAAACCTGATCCAAGTGCTCTTGTAAAGCTCCTATTTTCTTCAATAGCCCAGTGATTAAGTTCCTTGACAGTATCTCTTAGCCAAACTGCCTGATAATCGTAACCTGACAAAGCAAGGACAGTTTATCTTCAAAAACAGTAATTATATGCAGAAGAAAAATAACTCAGCATGATGCTCTGCTGTATCTGCTGCCCTGCTTAAGGAGGATGGGCAGCAGGATGACCTGAAGGACGGGGTGCTGCAGTACTGGGGTTGATGGCTGGTCTGAAATCCAGCCTTTGACCTTCCCCCACTGGATTTTAGCTTGTCATGGGGAAAAGGGGACAATTCAGGATATTTACAAATTTCTAATGTGAAAGGGAGCAAAATGATCTGGGATCACTGATCACATATTATTTGAATGACCTTCAATGCGTTGTATTTAGGGAAATTTGAGTAACTTTAAAAGAAAAACAGTGTTTGGGTCTAAACTTTTAGCCCCCTTGAACAATATTGCTGCACTCCCCAAAGCATAACCTGCAGAAGAATTTTTTTCCTTTGGGGAAAGGCAAGTCACAGTGCTGTTGGAGCTGGGGGTAAGTGAATTCATCGCTTCTAGTGTAGGTGTGGAGCCATCACCCTCTCCTTGCTTGGCTCCAGCAGGTTGAGTTTGCCCAGCCACATACTTTTTTTGCTCCCTGTAATGTAAGATTGTCTGCTCTTCTTAAAAGCTAAAGGCTGGGGACTTCTGGCAATTGGTGGAAAGGAGTTTTTGGAGCCTGATGCTGTTGGCATGCAGAGAAATGGAGGGTGTGTGCAACACTCTTGGAGGGTCAGGATGGTCAGGTGGGAACTCCCCACATTGTCTCCCTCCACATGCAAGAGCTTCCCTGCTGCTGGATAGGTGGCCTGACTGGAGGTGCTGCTCCTTTGCCCTGGGCTCCTTTGCAGGTTCTTGTCCACTGAGGGCTTTGGGGTCCCAGTGTGAGTCCAGCTGCAGCCCTGGCTCTGGCTGCCCACTCCCCAGGGCCTGGTGTCCCACTTTCAGATGAAACGCTGGCCTTGGGAACTGCCTTGCTGAATTTAACAAATATGGGCTGTAGGGAAAAATGAGAACATCTTTCACTACCCCGGAGAGATTTGGGTCGTGCTTATGACTTGAATGTTTACATGATGAAGAGTGAATTGCTGCAGTCCCCTCGCAGCCCTTGGGAACCACTTGTAAAAGGAATAGCAATTGTTCTCTGCTCAGTTGGTCATATATAAGAGAATGCCTTGTGGTGGTCGTCCACAGAATGGTGCATAATCGATGCATTTCACTGATGGTTACACTGGAAGGATCTCACTTTTTTTGCATGGCAAAGCGTGGGGAAAAGATACGATGCCAGTGGAGTTGTCCTGGGCCTCTGGAGAGGGAGTGTGCAATGGCTACATGGGAACCTATTGTCCCCAGTGCAGTGACCTTGAAACATATTGAGCTTATTAGAAGTGCATGTTGACTGTGAGATTTCAGTTTGACTGCGTGGCAAAGCAGTTAGGCCAACGAATATGCGATAATGTTTTTTATAAGTGTGATAATTAGATAAAAGACGAGGGAGTTGGAGTTTAGACTCGAAGACACTAATTAAATTCACATTGACAAATCAACATATTGGTCTCATATGGATTAAAGCAGCTCTGAAATGCTTCTTTTGTTTAGATTACACTAATTAAATTCACACGTTTTGCCAATCCATAACAGTTACCTTGAAACACAGAAGGCTGAACCTAAAGCTTCAAAACGCACATCGATGAACGTGCTGAAGTCAGAGCATTTTTGCAGAGCAAATAGCTGAGGATTTTAAGATATTTTGGGACTAATGTTTGTGAAATTTTTACACCCTCACAACTGAACACTGTCAGAATGATGCATGCTCTTACTTAAACACTGAGTACTTAACTGCAGTTTTAAATTATGCTCAGTGATGAGGTAATAAAGTATTTCAGCAAATATGTCTCAGAGGAGAGCTTGAGAAAGAAAAAAACCACATCTATTCCCAGTAGCCAGTCTTTTCAGGTCAGTAGAGAATTATGAGCTGCTGCTGGCAATATTTTTGGAAGTTAGGACTTCATAAACTTATCAACTACTTGATGCAGGGCTGCCCCACAGCAGCCACCACTGAGCCAAAGCCAGGGGATGGGAGTTTTGAAATTTAAACTAATATTTCTGTCCAGCAGTGACTTTCTTCCAGGTTAAAAACTGAGCTCGTTGATGTGCCCATTGCCCAGAAATGGGAGAGGTGGTGTCAAACTGGAGCACCCTGTGCTGAGCTGGTGGAGGCCCTATCCCTGTAGGGCAGGGAGGTGCCTTGGGAAGATGGTTTTTAGGGTTGCAAGGTGCTGTTCCAACCTCCCCTGGCTGGAGGGGAGCTCAGTGGCATCACAGGGCTGTGTTTTGTGCTGTACAGTCCAGGCAAAGCCTTTCTGTCATCTTTAAGGAAAAAAATCTCAGTGTAAGCATTACTGCCTCATCTCCAAAGCCTTAGGTGTGAGGGCCCTGCAATAATCCTGAGTTGTCACCATCTCATCATTAGTGACTATTCTATTTTCTGTCAGTAAACACAATTTAACCACTTTACAGTTAAGCTTCTTAAGATTCATAGCTGATGAGGGAGCAATTAGGACAGGATTTTAATGAATACACACAAACTGGGGGGTTCCTGCTGGGGGAAAAGAGAGATGCAGGCTCTGTCTAGAAAAGTGGTCAAGGCACACGGCAGTAAAATGCACTTAACAAGGAACTCTTTACTTTGGGGCTAATTATGCTAATCTTTGCCATGTGTTCTGCTTCAAATCTGGCTGTTGAATGCGAAACTGGACCTGAAGCTCTCTGAACTGGGGAGGTTTCTACTGAAACTGGTGATGTGTTACCGCGATAATTTGCTCTTTTTCCTTGGCTAGAGGAAACTCATTGTGTTCCCCCAGAAGATTCAATAGTTACAGGATTTGATCCAAGGGCAGAGAAAGTTTTGGGACTTTATTTTAAAGGCTGCACTTTAAATGTGTTTCCAGCTGCAGGTGGAAGGTGAGCCTGTGTGGGGCAGTGGAAAAGCCAAAGGGAAGGGCTCTGTGAGAAGCTGGGGACTGTGAGGGGTGACAGCACTTCTCACCAGAGGTTTTTCACCTCTACTGTGGTGGGTTTTATTTTTTTAAAATCAAAGCACTGAAATACTGTGGCTGGAGAGTGTTGTATAAATGCAAATGTCATTCACCTCTGTCTGCCGTCAGCTGGGGTGAAGGCGAATCAAAGCACGGGAACAATGTGGGAACGTGGGGCTGAATGAGCATCGTGGGGAAATTCAGCACCTCTGTGGCTCTGCTTTCCCTGCTCTGGTTTAAACAGCCATGGGGACAGCTGGGCAGGGGCACATCCCGGGGATGGCACTGTGCCCCTGGAGCTCTCGCAGCCCTGGTGTGGGTCATATCCACAGTACTGCCTGCAGGAGGGAAAGGGGATGGCACAGTGGCTTTGACCTTGAGGAGGGTCCACTGGAGTCCCATACAGAGCAGTTACAAGTTCTTGTCACCCTCAAACTTCTTTACAGATGTTGATTAATTAATCCTACTTAATTCAGTCTGTTTGTCAGTGATTTGCCCTCAATTATCACCAGCCAGGTTGAGGAGTGGCTGGCTGCTGCCAGATGTGTAAAGTGAGAGCTGGTTGCTGAGAATCTTCTGATAGCAGTCCTTATTTTGGGGAAAAACATCGGTCTGTTGCAATATATGTTTTCAGTCTCCAGTCTTTGCCCCAGGTGGGATTCCTGCGTTGCTCCTGCCCTGCCCTGTGGTGGTTGGGCTGGCACTGGTGCAGGGTGCCTGGCGGCGGGGTGGCACTGCGCCCCTGATTTGGGCCAAAGAGAGGACAGTCCCTGCGCACAGCTGTCGCTTCTTTGGGGTGGGTGAAAGTTTCCGTTTGAGCGCTGAAAGCTCCTTAAAGGCTCCGGCTTTGTCTCTGCACACTGCGGGAGCTGCTGCTGCAGCTGGGTTGCAGCTCTTGTGTAGCTCTGCTGGTGACAGTGTCGACTGAGCAAAACCCACTGTGGCTCTCAAGGGTGGCAAAATGCCGACTGCTTCTGTCCCAGCGCTGCTGGGACGTCGGGATCCAGCTGCATCCCCAGGACGTGCGTGGCTGTGGACAGATGGATGGCAAGGGGATTGGAGATTGGGATTGGGCTGTGGGGGTTGGAGAGCAGGTGGAGTTTGGGATAGAAGAAAGTAGGTGAGGAGGAGGGATAAAATGTAGGAGGCTCAGCTAAGTTTTAGCTAACTATCCAGATGTGACATTTGCATCAGCTAGCCAAAACTCAAGATTGATCCCACTAGTTTAAAAATGCCCATTGTCCTGGAGGATGCTCAGGTCCTCAGTCCTTATCCAGAGAGGTCCCCTGGGAGGTGGGCTGGTTCAGACCTCTGAACGCAGGGGTTTTTTTGTGAGGCTGCACCAAAACAACCACCCTGAGATGGTCATATGAAAATGGGAAGTGGTAACTGCCCAAGGCAGCTGCAGGTCTAGAGCTATCCAAACTCTGGACAGCAGGAATGCATTTTTGTTTTTTTGTGTTGGATCACAGTGGATGCAAATCCCTGAACAGAACAAGGTACTCAGATGAATCTGCACCTTTCCCAGGGTTTGCCATGCCTGTGTACCTCGGCTGTGTCATTACACCTTGCAGAGGATCTCTCAGTGTCACATCCCCAGCCTGTAGCCAGTGTGTGGCAGACAGCCTGCCACTGGAGAGACAAGCTGGGCTCTTTCTCTCTGGTGGTGACCAGTGTCCCTGGAAGAAAAAATGCTCAGCTGTGTATAAGATGCATCAGAAAACTGCACAATAAGTGAAGTCAAGCAGAAACTTGGATGGGAAAGGATTAGTTAATGAATTAAATAATTGCGTACTGCCAGTCTTCCTTCATGTGAGGGTAATGAGTGTGTAATTCAGGTAATGGGCAGAAGCCAAGGGCCCACCCTGCCCATGGGTGGGCAGCAAGAGCTCCTTCGGACTTGGTCTGACCTTGGTGTAATTCAAATTGTTGATATTCCACAGTGCTTCCAGTCCTCTGGAAAATCAGCTACTCTTAGTTTTTGCTTGTCCCATCCAATGGAAAATGCCCCCTCCCGCTGATTACCCCTTCACTTTAAAAATAAAAAGCACCCACTGTCAAATGTGAGGATGATGAGCCTTGTCACACTTCCAACCCCTGCTGCTCTTGGTGAGAACTTGCACCACCTTATGGGCACCCTGGGCCTGGCAGCTGTGGTGTCCCCAGACTTGTGGGTGCCAGGGATGTCACTTACCTCACAAATACCTGCTGGTGGAGAGCAGCTGGGCATGCTGACATGCACAACTCGTTTTTCCTGAGGCTTTTTAGCTACAATATGGCTCTAAAGATAAGTTTTCCCACCCTAAAGGAGTCTGGCAGGTATCACAGATACCTTGTGGGTAACACAGCAACTCTCTTTTTTGGCTATCTTCAGGCTTCCAAGCCCAAAGCGATCCTTTCTTTTTCGGAACAAGCTATGCTCTAAAAAAAAAAAACACCAACAAACCAGACCAACAGAATAATTTGCTTAAGACTTCAGTTCACAGCAGCAAGTAAGATATAATTGCACCCTTTGATCTTCAAAGATCTCATCCAGTGTCTGCTGAAGTCAGTGAAAGCCACTCTGACTTCAATGAACATTTATAATATACAACTCTAAAACATCCTTCCATTTTATCTGTACATGTCTGAAGCCTCTCTGGTGGAAATAAACTTCTGTGTGTAAGTTTGTGTGTTTTAACATAATTTTATGTGGCATGAAAGTGTTTCATATTTGAACATGAAAGGAATAACATTTTTTTGCCCTGAAAAACACAACTGCTATTAAAGAAGCATGTGGCATCAAGCCCAGATCACCTAACAGGAGTTAATACAACACTTGTAGCTGCACCAGTATTGCTGAAACAAATGCTCAGTTGCTGATGAGCTGCCAGCCAAGCAGTGATGCTGCCATCTGAAAATCTTTCTGGTCTTGGCATCTGCCTCTAAGAGAGATATGAGATATATAAACCCAGAAAATTATCTTCATTATGTCAGATTAATTCTGCACATAGTCCAGTGTTTTAACCTACTGTAA
This sequence comes from Pachycephala philippinensis, assembly GCA_013397055.1. Lineage (NCBI taxonomy): Eukaryota > Metazoa > Chordata > Aves > Passeriformes > Pachycephala > Pachycephala philippinensis. The sequence continues at coordinate 212,803 of VWZT01001622.1, forward strand.
AACTGGAACTATCTTTATGTAAATGCACTAAATAATTATCTGAGATTTGCCTCGATGTGGAGGTTTGGCGTTCTCTTTCTCCATCCCCATGCACATCCTCAGCACCGAGTGTTACAGGCTAGTCTGGAGGGGGAGGTTTAGCAGCATGAGGAGTTTGTAATAGAAATCAAATATTAGTACAAGCAAGATGATATCTTGCCCAAATGAGACTTGATTACATTATTAATCTTGATAGTTATACATGATTTTGTGTGCATGTGATCTGAATACTGGATTAAAAAGCCAGGAGATGAGGCACTGAGATGATATGCTTTCTAGGGAAATCTAGGCAGAAAGGTGAACAAAATTTCCATGGGCTCTGGGATAAGTTTGAAGGATTTCATCCTGCTCAGATTGTGATGGAGACCTTTCCCTGCAGAAATCCTGGACCAGAGCTACCCATCGTCCAGGCCACACGCAGCAAAGCATTTCAGCACTGGAACTGAGCTCTCTGGTACAGTTAAGCACATGTTCGTGGTTTTGATGAACACGGATGGTTTTAATGACACATTAATGACAAACAGTGTTGTGGTGTCAGTACATGTTTTTCAAACGTGTCATCACCTGATGGGATATTCCCTTTTGTGCACAGCCATTGCTATGGTGCCTTATCTCCCTTTCGGTCTGGCTTCTGCCTCATTCTCTTTCTGTTATTGTTTGCAAAGCTTTGTACACCCCTTTCCATCCCACGGCATTTTCAGTCAGGGGAGCCCCAGGCTGGGGTGATGCATCCCTTGGGGTGGGTGTTGTGGGAAGCTGCTCTCACCAGCCTCTGCAAGCTCAGTGAGGGCTCTGTGGCACAGGAACCTGGAACATCTCCAGCCATGGAGTGGGATGCACTTATGTGGGTATTAAGGATCTGTCAGATGAGATCCCAAACATTTCAAAGACAAAATATTTCATATTTGGGGTGTTTGACCTGTGATTTTTTTTTTTTAATAGACTTCTTATTCCCTAATTTTTGTATGAACTAATGGTAAACAGAGGAGAGGGGTGAAGTCTCAGTGTTTGATCCTTATATTTACTTTTCAGTGGAATTGCTCTGGTTCTCCTATGTGTTTTTTGAGCGCTGCTCATAGAGTATGAAGTTCAGCAAAGCAGAATATTGCAAGAAAAGATGACTTCTGCAAAAATCACTGAAACCTCAATTTACATGTGTATTTATTTTAATTACAGCAGGATAGTTGTTATTCCTCCCTGTGTCCTAGAGTCCTTTAGGAATCTGGTGTGATGGAGAAAAAGCCCCTAAAGAGTCTTTGGAAAAGTAGAGACATGCATGTGTTTAGTCCATAGGAGTGATGACGGAGAATAATCTGCTATTAGAATAGGAATTACTGGCATTTCTAAAGGGACAGAGGTTTTGGACCATGCAGAGGGAATAGTGAGTCATGACTGTAACCACTGTCTTTGAATTTTGCTTTTTAACCACCTGCTAACTGTTTGTTTTGTGGTAGAAATGGCATGAACACAACCATGTCCCCATATGGGATGTGATGCTAAGATGTGACTCCTAAGATCTGAGCCTGAGGCTTTCCACAGGATCCTATTTAATAAGGTATTGGCAAGCAATTATTTTAGTTTTGATTTAAATCCCTGAGAGTTATTACACTCTTTCCCAACTCTCTAAAACCCAAGCCCACCTCGATGAAGCCCACAGGGTTGCTGTCCCTCTGACAGCTTCTTCTTTGGTGACAGGCACTTCAAGTGTGTATTCCCCAGCAGAAAGATGCAGGCAGGAGAGAGGATGTAAAAATTCAGGAGATAAACCAGTGAGAAACCATGAGCACAGGTGGTGCTACAGGGAGCAGTGGGGTATGTACAGCTGCATGGGTTGGGATTAGTGCTTATGCATGGTTTTGTGATTGGTGTTTCAGTCTTGCTGCTTTCAGAGGAATTATTCTGTGTGAGGGATTTTTGTCATATAAACTGGATTCAGGGCAACGTGAGAGGAGAACAGGATGGAGCAGCAAGCACTGAGGGGAAAGTGCTCTCCATGGTGTGGGAGATGAAGGTGGCAAGGAGAGGGGCCTGTGTGGATGGGGTACCTTGCCAAGTTTAGGTGCCAGCACTGGGTGATTCTGTAAATCTTAGTGCTGCTGCCACATGCATGACACAATGCTATTTTAGGAGAAGCCTTGGGAGCCAGATACAGCCAAGATGGGAGATGGACACTGCGATGGATACTGTTCCCATTGCTGTTTCTGGTGTTGCACGTCAGCATCAGTCCATGACAGAGAAACCTAATCCAGCATCACAACTGGAGAGAGTAAATGCCACCATGTTCCCAGGAATGTTTTGTAACTCCTGCCATTAAAGATTGCCTTAAGTACAGATGGGATCAACTGGCCATAGCTCAATTTTAATGGTGCAACAGTGACAACCAGTGGCCAGCTGGGCTAATCCAGGACGAGTGCCATCCCTCCAAACCAGAGCCGGGTACCTTGGGGCTCTGGCTCCCAGAGGGGACCTGGAGTCACACTGGCACAGCTCTCTCCAGGTAGTGGGAGATACCCCACCAGAGAGGCTTCTAAGAGTGGCAGGCTTTGATATTTCCATCTTCAGGGTCATGATCCCACATTGCTAATGGCTGAAATGTTAATGTAGCATTTTGGGACTGAATTTCTGCTACTGGGCACTCAGCTGCTGGAATACCATTTGAGGACATTTGGTATAAACGGCTGGAGAGGGCAGAGCATAGGTGGGAGAAGAGTTAAGCGTCTAATGATGGCAGTTTACATTTGGAGTTGTGTCTCGTCTCCAACAACTTTATTTCCTTGTTGCACCCTTTTGTGCTGAAATGGACATGACCTCAGACACAGCACAAAACAGTACATGGTTGAAGGTCTCATATAAGACTTTGTTTTTCCCTCTCCTCAAACTCAAAGAAATCATTTAGAACCCGAAGTTCTTATCCTGCTCTTTGTGTGCAGAGAACCCCACGGCTGACCAAACACTTTTATTGCAGGAAAAGCAGAAATTCCCCTGCCTGCCTCCACCTGGGCACTGTTGTATCCCACTCACAGCATCCTGAGGACTCAGTGCTGTGCCTAGCACACCACCCTAGTGCAGTCTTTTCCCTCCCAAGAGAAGTCTGGGGCTGTGTGGGAGCTGGCAGGGCTTGAGGTCCTCCTGCTCCACGTCTGCCATCTGTTTTGGGCAGGCCTTGGTCCCTTTCCCAGGGAGGTGACAGCATCCCTTCCCAGGGCCACTGCAGGGAGAGCACATGGGGGAGGGCAGCCTTTGCTTTTCCCCTGCACGTTTGGCAGTTCAAAGGCTGCTGCTCCTCGTTGCTGCTCTCAAATCTCTAGATGACTCAGATGTGGATATCTGATGATAGTACAGAGGAAACTGTGGCTCTGTAAGCAAGGGTCTGAACAGCTCGAGGACTGCCAGTAAGGTGCCATTTGCAAGACCTGGACTTCTGAGAATTTAGGACAAAGGTAAGTCCCTTGTGAGCTGGCACAGAGGGCCCAAGGTTATTGACCCTTCTTGTGTAGTGGCTGGTGTTGGACAAGCTGCCCCACAGGCACCTGTGATGCCCCTATAACACTTTGGGTCTCAGCAGGCAAATTTTTCCTGAAACCCAAAAAACTTTGGGGAAAACTTTTTGGTCTTTCTTGTCCCACTGCAAATGTGTTGTGTGTCTCAGTTTGGTGAGTTGCAGCTACCAGTGATGTGATGCCGATGTCCAACTGCAAAGTCGGTCACCTTAACTGGGACTGACTCGTTTGATTGAAGTTTGTAGTTCGTAAGATCTTAAATTGTTTTCTCCTTAGCCACTTTGACCTCTGGGGCCATTTGGAAGAATTCTGGTTTAGTATGGATTTTTTAATTTAATAATTAAATTAGAAACTCAAGGGTTTGGGGTGTAGGAACATCCAGGCATGACGTGGAGCCGCTCCCCGGTGGGGAGAGTCACAGCAGAGCGCAGCCAGCGCTGGGATGCACCCATGGGGCTGGAGAGCCAGGGTGGAGCGGTGGCCTGGCAGCATGGTCCCCTCTTCCAGTGTGCCCTGCATAGGACCTGCTCTCCTCCTGTGCCTTGTTTCCCTGGCCAGACTGGGCTAAAAGTAAAAAGCAAAACAGGAGGTGAAACCCTTTTACTTCTGTTTGTTAATCTTTCTTCTATCTATCTTTCTGCTTTCTTTCCCCCTGCTTTCTTTCTTTCCTCCTTTCTCTTTTTTTTTTTTTTTTATTTTTTATTTTTAACAGGACTCCTTTTTTCTCTCTCCTTTGCCTCAATAGAAAGAAAAAAAGTTTTGTCAGCACTCCTGTTTCTTTTGTTGTTTTCTTTTTCTCAGAAGTCTTTTCTGCTTTTATCCTAATCCCAGGCATGCATGAGGGAACAGTTGTGCTCTGTTGTTTGTCTGTTCTGGTAGTTTTGAACCAGTAGGGCTCCTGCTTTGTTCTCTTTATTTTCTGAACACAGAAAGGTAAAAGAGTAGGAATAGCGATTGAAACTCTTAAGAAGAGAAACCTTCGATATTTATTTAGATTTAATTCATTTTTTGCCATGTTGGTAATAATTAAGGGATGATGACAAATTTAAAAAAAAAAGGAGGAAAAAAAGGAAAAGGAAAGAAATCTCTTTTCATTCCCCTGAGATCAGAGTTTTGCTATCCAGAGCATTTTTAACTTGTACCCCTCGAGACGCACGTTTCTAACTCTGTTGTCCAATTTATTCACTCTCTGGAACCAGACAACAATTTAACATATGCCGGGGTTGGTTTTTTTCCCCTGCACACAGGATTACTTCTTTGTAGAGCTGGCTTTATGATTTGAAAAGCAGTGTTAGCCTGGTTTACCTGATGCGATGTCAGCCTGACTTTCAAGTCACATCTCGGTTTTAAGCCTTATATTTATGACATTAAATCCACTCTGGTGCTTCTCAGCTTTTTGGGGGGCGTGTTGCAGGACTGTCACTAAAGTTTTTTTATTATTTTCTAGGTATTTCTTTACTAGTTGGGCATGCTGGCTGATAAATTGCCTGAAATGTTTTTAAAAATCAAACTAAAACTAACATGGATCCATCTGTCTCTGTTTCATCCCTGCAAAACAAACCTTTTATGATTTTGGTATCCAACATGTGCTTGTTCTTTGTTGCCATGGAGATGCTGTGGGCCTGAATTTTTTTTTCACAGGCTCTTACGATGAAGTTTTTTTTTGAAAACTGTTTTGATTAATTTTTCCTCCACTTCAACTTCCCTCTCACTTAAACTGTTTTCCCCTTTTGTTTCCCACTTGATTTATGGCAGGTCGCTGTCATTTAAATAGATGCGCGTTTTGAAATTCCTTCTTTCTGTTCGAATGCAAAGAAAAAAAAAGAGAAAAAAAATAACCCATGCAAGTCATGCTCAAAGACTTGGTTATTGTTGCTTGTTGGATTTCTGCTCTCTGTGGTTGTCGGGCCTAATTCAAAGTAATTCAGGCTACTCAGTGGGGGCAGTGCATAGCTCCACAGGAAATTATGATAGCAAAAGTCTTCCTGTAGAGCTCTACACTTGGCACTACAAAGTGCCTCGGGCTGCAGTTACCTGAATAGGGTTGAATTAGACCAGACAACCGCATCATCCCACTTCTTAATCTATTAGAGCGATATACAAGTGGCAATTGTTGATTGCAAAAACGGGATTAAGAGGCTCTTCAAGTGAATTGATTTTCTTGTGAGAACAAAAAGAGGAAAGAGAAGGCTCGTTTGAATCACACAGCCAGAAAGTTTCGTGAATGGGTTCCACTCCAAATGTTAGAATTAAAGCAACCAGTATTTCCCCATGGAGCATGCAGGTGAGAGGAATAAACTGCTGAAAAATAGAAAATGATGTCTAAAAGTTTGTGGTACTCTCAACAAATCATGGCTCTTCCCCCGTGACCCCTCCCTCCCTCCCTGCTCCAGGCAGCAGCAACAACAAATCCTTGTTTCAGCCAAAGACTTTGTTGCTCTTGGTCAGCCTCTGCTTATAATTCTTTATTTTTACCCACACATTTCACTTATTTATTTTGCTTTATCTCAGGCAAGAAACAGGGTGAAAGAACAGCTGCTTTGGCTCCTCCTCGTTTTCCCTGAACATTTCCACTTGTTCCTTCTCCCCGCCAAGACCAAAGCAGTACCGTGTCTCTCCCAAGGGTCCTTCAAAATCTGTTGCCTGCACCGCTCTGGAGCAACTCCCCACAGGGGTTTCACCCTGTCCCCCTGGTGCTTGCTTTTCCCCTCAGGGCTACTGTTTTCCCTGAAACCACAAGTTTTGTGTGGACAAGTGTCATAAATCTCCCATTAACCTCAGTGTATCACCCCCTGGGAAGAGCAGAGACTGGCATCTGCCTTCAGATGGGTCCTGCTATTTATTTTTGGATGGCTCAGTGATGCTGGAAATCCTTTCTCCTCAGCTGAAAGACAAGTGGGTACTGGGCTGCATAGGGAAGGTAGTGGTGAAGGGAAGTCTTGCACTGGGTGTACCAGAGAGCAGCACTCAGAGAGGGCTCGCTGTCAGCAGTGTGGAGAATAGAAACAACACCCAGCAGGAAAAAAGAGCTGCTGGAGCAGCTGGAGAGAGCCCAGTGCTGTCGTGGGCATTGGGAAGGGATAGCGGGGAGAGTCCCCTCTCAGACACAGGGATGAGAATCCTCTGCTCCGACCATAAAAGCATGAGATCTCACCCTAGGTGCTGGTGCCAGGGCAGGGGTGAAGGGGATGAGCCACTTTCAAGTGGGCTTCAAAGATTTTGGGACAGGGAACAAGTGGCTGAACTAGACCCTGCTCTGTGGTTTGGAGGGTACATGTCCCTCCTCATCACATCATCACCAGCGCATCTGTTCAGGCTTGTTGTGCCCTTTCTTTAAATTTGCTCTAGTAGGCTTGTTCCCTCAGCTGGACCCTGCTCGGGAAGGGGCTTGAGAAATGTCTCAGAGCAGAAAGGGCTGATGGAGTCATTGCTGTGAACTGGAGGGGGCACAGCCACCAGGGAGGCTGTGCTCTCACTTGATGTTTTGGGAAGGGACAGAAGCAAATTTGGAGCAAAAGCACCATCTCAATGCTTCACTGGACAACTTTTTATTTCAGGGGATAGTAGCATTGTTGCAAAACTTTTCCTTTTGGATAGGTGGTTGTAGGACAAGGATGAACTTCTATGGCTTCAGAGACCCCTCTTGCACCCCAAAAACCCCCTGTGCATGTTCAGAAGTGCTGCAAATCCAAATGAAACAACAAGACCAAATGGGCCTCTCCCACAGGAGGTTGCATTCATACTTCCCTGAATCCTTCACCATGAGCAGCCACTTTGTCTTTTTCCAGCATGTTCCAGCCCTTCCCACCTCTTGCTCAGCTCTCACAGTTTTAAGGGGTGTCATTTCCGAACATGCACTTGCATGGGTTTCCCTTTTTCATCTCTTCTGCCCCATGGAAATATTTTTCCCAAAATCGCGGTTGCAGGATGCCAGGAGCCCCCACCAAGTGTTAGCATCCTTGGGGAGCAAGCAGGCACAAATTCCTCATTTGAAACAACACCGTTTTCTCTAACGGCGACCCGGTAATTGCTGTGTATTTAATTACCCGAGATTGCACCAGGTCCACGTGGTGTATTTGCGTGCGCGCTATCAATTATGTCATAATAAATGAATTTCCTTTTCAGGATTCCCTGCAGCCGATGGCTGGGCTTCTGTTCCTCCTTGACTGTTCTGACTTTGAACAGGTTTATTCAGCTGTTGTCTGCTAAGCCCTACAGAAAAGAACAATAGCTTCTGATCTGCCTTTTATGGGTTATTGGAAACTGGTGGTCCGCACTACAGCTTTGGTCAGTGATTAACCAGAGTGAAAACAAACTACACAAGGCTAAGTTGATGTTGGAGGAGGAATGAACCCACTTCATTAAGGCTTTAAGAGGAAACCTTTTCTTCTTCAATGCTTGTTCACAACTTTTCAGGTCTCTATTTAATCACGTAATTCTCTCTAAGTAGGAAGAGAAGCTTGCCTCACAGCGAGAGGTCTTTTGCCACATGACAACTTAGAAAGATAAATTATATATAAATATCTTCATGGTTTTGTGGAAAGGAAACCAAATTTGGTTTTACCGCACGCAGCTAACTTGCCAGTTTCTTAGGTGCTGTGGGCATCCCAGTGTCCGTTGCAGGTAGAGAAATTTTTGCTGCAATTGCCTTAAATTTTGGCGGGTGTGTGTGTGTAGAGTGAGCAAATCATATCTGATCAGCACTAGACACGGGCAGCTGACAGAGGCAGAGGGCAGATGAAGAGGCAGCAATAATAGCAACCCTCCTTTACAACCACTGAGACAAAATGGAAGTGCTCCCCAGGGTGGGGGTTTGTTCCATCTCCTGGAGAAATCACACCCTCCTGCATACTGGGGATCTCTGTACCGTTGGCAACCCAGGGAGCAGAAATGAAAGACGGGAGATTTTGGGTGGATGAATTTGGTACTGGTGAACATGATGAGTGACTCCAGCCCATGAGGCCCAACCCTTGTGCTGTGCAGGGTAATCACACAAAGTGCATCACATTGGGGCAGCCTCTGGGCTTTTGTTTAGTGGAANNNTGGTTTGGAGAGCACATGACTTCAATCCAAAGCACAGCCACAGTAAGTCAACCCCCTGGCTCCTCTGTGGGTATCCAGCAGCGTCAGAGTCTGTGTTTTCCATAGCCCCTGCTTTTCCAGCGGTGCAGGCAGCAGCTCCTCCTGGCTATCAGTGCACACACAGGGAGGCATAACACGGATACCCTGGGAAATGCCAAGGAGTTGCTTGCTGACCACCTTCAACATTTTTACCAATTCCTGGTGGACAGCAGAGATCTTCATCAGGTAGATGCCTGAAATGCAAAGGGGCATGTGTTAAACTGGTGCTTGTGGGATGGGTGTGGCTGACCCAGGCTCCTGCTCATGTGTTGGGATAAACAGGGATTGGTTTGGGGGCCAGGATGAAGTAGGTTGTTGTTGAATGGGTGCGGGTCACGTGGTTTCTAATTTTTCCCTCTAAGAGCTCCAGTGGTGATATGCAGGGGATTCCCCTGAGCAGAGGTGACTGTAACCCCAGGCACCTGCTGCTGGCAGGGCTGACCCACCTGGGTGCAGCTGTCTGCCTTCCCTGCAGTTCACTCAACACCCTGAAACTCCCCATTTAACACCCCAAACTCAGCAGGAATCCTGGGTTTGAATGCCCAAAATCCCCAGCTGTGGTTGTAGTGGGGCTCCCAAGATCTGGGGACACAGAGGCAGGGTGAGTCCCTGCATGCACCCCAATACCTGCAGTTTTTCCAGGCCTGCTCCCTTCTCCCGCCAACCCTGAGCCATAGTCCTATTCCTAAACACTCTTCCCATCTACCAGGGTGGATGTAGCATTCCCTTTCTACTTGCCTCAGGTGATGCTCCTCTGCACCCATGCATTAAACTTTGTAAGCACAGTGTAGGCCTTGATGAAAGGACATTTGAGGAGGAGCAATCTCCAGTCCCAGTGAGATAGGAGATGAGCACGAAAGTGTGACTTTCCTTGGGGCTCTCTCCACACCTGGAGAAGCCATGAATAAGGTTTTGCTCTGCTCTTGGTGCAGCAGTGCACCAAGGAAGGATGGACTCATCTGGGCTAGGAACAGAAAAACCATCACTCCATTCTTGGAGGAATGGTGGCTGCAACTAAACAGGTTGGGAAATACAGGGACAAAGAAGGTAAAATATCTGTAGAGGGGATCTCCCACTTCTCATGAAATCAAGAAAAGTAATGGGTGATTATTTCCTCCTTAAATTAAACAGCAGGGGCACAATTTTTCCTCCAGAGATTCATTGCGAAGCATGATTTTCCATAAAACTATCATTTTGTTTTCTCCAGGTGTTTTCTAAATTGATTAATTCTGGGTACAAAAATGTTTAAATACTTCATTAGCTGAATTCTTTGAACTCCAATTAGAGAAGCTTGTTGAAATAATTTAATGAAGTGCTTTGGTAGGAGTGGAGGATGGAGGGGGAGGAAAGCTGGGGTGCTGGGATGGGAGCCGCCTGGATTTGCAGCAGGTGAGGATCTGTCCCAATGCAGGGTTTGGCTATTAAATTACAGTACTTAGCTGTCTCAATTAATAATTAAAATGTATATTTAAATAATACATCAAAGGAAAATGCTTAAATTGCAAACTTGAGATTTTTGGGGTGAGTTCATGTTCAGACTCAGGCTTCACATGTGGGAGGAATTCAGATACCTAATGTACCAACATGAAACGGGGATTTCAAAAGCTTTAGCTTTTGTGTTAAAATGATGAAAAGAGAGGTAGGAAAAGAGACTGCTGAGCTCCTTGGAGTGTTTGTGAACAAAATAGCACCTTTTTGAGGAAACAAAGGCAACCGTTCAGAATCTATCACACAGTTTATACCCCAAATGCTGCAAAAACTGGGCAGCAAAAAGTGTGAGAGATCCTTTAGATGATTCCACTGGAGGGAAGGCTGGGCTGCAGATTGAACAGAAGCAGGTGTGCCTTGGACAAAAGGATTATCGGACTGAGGCCCATTTAGTAGTCTGCAGCTGAATGAGGAGGAGAAACTGAAGCAGAGCAAGACTTCGCCCAGTGCTTCGTATCTGGCACAGAGGTCTCCTTGGAGACAGTGCAGGGTCTCACCACACCAAACCAAGACCTGCAGTCTACCTGGAGGTGCAGGATGTATGCATCATTCCCCTAGCGAGGTCCAGTGCCTTCCTGTGCCTGTGGCAGCTGACACCAATCAGTTCATGGCCATAATCAGCCATTCTTGGCTTTTCCCAGAAACTGTGTGGTGCTGGATGGTTTTTTCTCTCAGACATCTCTGCTGAACCAGGCCAGAGGCAGAGCTGCCTCGAGCAGGCACTGCCTTTGCTTTGGCTGAAGAAACAGGGAGGCTGGGGTTTCCCAGCATCATGTCCGTGTGCTGGGGATGGCACAGCCCACTTTCACCCGTCCTGCATGAGCCTGGTTGGGCTCCTTCCCCTTTGGATGCTTGCAGAGAGGCAAACCTGCCTCCTGCTGTCAGCTCCCAAATCCTCCTCTCCCCATGTGCCCCCAGGGATGGGGTTGGGTGGCAGTGGCAGTTGGCTGGCTGTCACCATTGTTTCACTCTGGCTGTAGGGCTTGGCCACACTGATGTCTGTCTGGTTTGACTCCAAACATAAACCTCTCTGGGGCTGAAGAGAGGGGATTCCTCACAGCAAAAGGCTGGCTTTCCCTTCACACATGAGGGGTTTGCTCCAATATGCTTTGATGTCCTGCAAAGAAGCTGCTGCAGCATCAATGGCATCTAACACAGTGACACATGTAGGGCCTGAGGGCCCTGGGAGCAGGTTTAAATAGGACCATTGACTCATCCACCCATGCACACGACTGGCGGTGGCAGGAGCCCAGCGATCGATTGAGCTGTCAATGTGTGCCCGTGGACCACATTCTGGACTTTCTGTCCTGTGCAAAAATGACTGGTCTTGGTGCACTGGGCCTGATCCAAACCTTGGAAAAATATTTGGCTGCTCAGGGAGTGATGGGGGGTACAGGACCTGTCCAGTCTGTGTGTAATTACTGCAGCGTGGCTTTCTCAAATCTGTTGAAAGGAAATAATTTAAACTGCAAATTGTTTCCCTCCATAGCTGAGCACTGCACAAAGGAAAAAGTCTCCGTTCAGGGTTATTATTACACCCCGGGGCTTTGGAGATGTTGTTCCTAATGGAGAGAGAAGTAGGCAGTGTTTAACCAACAGAGGAAATAGTGTTTAACCATAAGCATGTCTCTCTAATTTCTGCTTACAGTCCTAATGATGAGTGGGTCTGAGCATCAAAGGCAATTTTGCTGATGCCGAGACCACAGGGATTTCATCCCTTTTACCAGGGGACAAGAAAAGGCACTGCTTTCCAAGGACAGATTTTTCCCCAGATTGCTGCTGCTAGTCCAGGCTTCTCCAGATGGAGATGGCCTTGGAGGCTGTGGTCCAGCCCGAAGCATGAGGACTGTGACCAGCCAACTCTCCCTCCAGCCTGCACACACTGCTGAGCTTTCCAGCAGCTGCCCACTGCCACCACAGTCTTTTCTTACAGTGAGTACCTGAGCAGGCCTGGCTGGTCCAAAGGTACCTCCTCCAGGAGGGAATGTGAGTTTGTTTATCCCACAGCGATGGTGCTGATGCTTTTTCTCCTGTGTGCAGGTGTTTGCTCATCTGTGAGGTGCCTGTCAGCATTCCTTGGAGCACACAGATGGGATCTTTGGAAAACTGGACCCGTGCACTCAACCTGTGAAGTGATGCCTAAAAGTAGGGCAGGCTCTATGGGGGATGTGGTTATGACTGAAATTTATTAAGGACATCAGGTGTCTATTGATTTTGGCTGCTCTTTGTGGCCCCAGAACCTCACTTTTCACCTGGGAACAGTTGAACAGAGGCTCCCAAAGGAGAGGGGTGTTTTACAGCAAGCAGCTCTTTGCATCTCTGTGGAAAGCGTGGACTACGAGAGTGGCAAAGCTGCTGGTCCTGGGACATTGTGACTCTCTGGAATGGTGAAGAAAAAAGATACAGCAGCTTCGAACCATGCTGGTTTAATGAAGTAATGTGCAATTTCTGTTTCCTTGTGAGTAGGTGAACTTTTTATTCAAAATTTGTCTTTGCAGAACCTCTTTAGCAGATGTGCACAGTGGAGTGTGTTTGGGGAGGGCTTTGGGCCATGCTTGTCTGGAAGATGATGGGTAAAGGTGGGCTTTCCTTACCCTTGTGGGGAGTCTTGGATCTTGCTGGGATGCCGCTGAGGTGAGACCTGGAGGGTGATTCCAGAGTCTGTGGGATTCCCAGGGCACAGAGCCTTGGGAGAGATGAACAGGGCAGCTGGGGCAGCGTAACCCCTCCATGTGCAACCAATTGCAATCCCTGTGGTGAAGTCTGTGCTCCCACAGTAGCTCTCTACTCGGGCTTTGGGCTGATCCTGGCTCTCTGCGTGGCCAAGGAGGGTTGGCCAGGGTTGTTAGAACCCCAGGGATGGTCCTGCCTTAGCATCAAACCTCATGAAAACCTGCATCTGTGCAGAAATTCACAGCTCTGGTAGCATGGATGCTGTGGGGAGAACTTGCCCAGAACTGGATTAACTTCAGACCCAAGGGGCGGCGTAAGGGGGGTGGGGAAATCATTCCTCTGCCATGCAAGGCAAGTTTCTGGCTCTGGTGACTCAGGATTAGTGCTCCACAAAGGGCGGGTAGGAGCATTATAGTGAAATGTAGACTCTCCATAGGAGGCACTCGTACATCCCGATGGTGCGGGGAGGGAAGAGCAGGGAGAAAGGCATCTGTGGCCCAGCTAAGCTTATGGAGGGAGCCAGATCGCCCCTGCCAGTGCCCAGGCACAGGTGCCAAACCTGAATAGGACGGGTGAAAAGCACAGCATGTGTACCTGCAGGTAACATCCTGGGAGACGCCCAGCCCTGGTCCTACAGCACAGATCAAAGGATTGCAAAGAGAGGACGTGTGAGAGGTGGGAAGAGGAAATGTGTTTGCCTGCATGTTGTTGTACAGGGGTAATGTTTGCTGGGAACTGTAGTTAGCAAATGCACGGTCAAGTGTGAAAGAAGGAACGAGGTTAATGCTGCAGAGGAACTGGCTCTATTACCTCTGCACCCCTGTGTGACGGGCACACCCACTGTGACCTAGGCTGGCCCCGTGTCCCGTGGGCACAATGCCTGCAGGAACCCACTCGCACTCTCCACGTGGGCTGGGCAAGAGGAGTGGGGGAGGAGTTTTTTGTGGGAGTGTGTTTATTCCCTTGTTCTCACAACTTAATTTCATTATGAGAGTGCTTTTTTTAAAATGCAGATGGCGAACTTCTCCTGCTGGGTTGAACGCTGTTGTCCTCTGCCAGTGCAGGTTAAGTTTCCACCAGCCTCTGGCACCAACGGCCAAAACACTGCCTTCCCTATGGAGAACCTCAGTGGAGGCAGTGCCTTGCCTGGGGAGCTGGTGCCTAAATAAAATCTCCAACTTTCTGGAGGGTGCTAAAGGGGTGAGGGCTCTGGTGGGATGGGGATATGAGTGGTGCACAGCTTTGCAGCCGGGATGAGAGGGAAATGAGAGTGAGTGCTGGTGATGCCTCCCCAGGTGCTTCTCTGCACCCACTGCTTCCTCCCAGGACTCTGGGTACACTGGAAAGCAGTGGTGGGGCTCTGGGGAATTAGTTAATTGCATTTAACTCACTTCATCTTCCACTGGAAAAATGGCACGCATAAGCATGTATGTAGTTTTCTCTATAATTATTTTTTTTTAATATATGTCTGTGTATATATATATATATAGATATATGTAATCTGAAGATTTTTTGTGAATAGGGATCTTGGAGGGTAAATACAGGACTGAAACACAGGAATCTTAATTTTGCCTCAAATTTTGGCTATACTGTTTCTATAGAGACCAAAAGGAAGCTTTGGCTCCCCCACTCAGCTATTAAAGTTTAGTGCATTGAAAACTGTCTTCATGCTGTGATACCCTTTCACGGAGTAGAATAGGGTCTGAGCTAATCCATGAAAGTTGTCATGCTATGAACTAGTAGTCAAGCTTTTTCCTTTCAATTGAGTCTAAAACTATACTGTACTTCACACTTGATTGGCCCTTCAGATGGCAGGACTCAATATCCCTGCTGGAAATAAGCTCGTCTTCACACAGTGATGTTGAACGTGGAAAGATCTTGTTTCTGTGGCATAATTACTGGCACCGCAATATGAAAGTCGTCAGGATGAGACTTTTTTTTTTTTGGGTCTAATTAATATATATCAAACTTTGCTTTCTTCTCCTCAAAGATCGGCGAGGTTTGGGTGCTAGCAACACGCCAAGAACCTGGACCCAAGCACAGGCTCCCACTTGCTGGGGAGCTTTTCTCTCCTCAGTGTTGCACATACCAATGTAGCAAGGCAAAGTTATCATCCGCACACCCGCCTCAGCCTGCCCCCATTGAGTGTACTGTAGCAAAGGTAATGAATGGGTCTTTTTTATCTCCTTTCTTTTTTTTCCTAATTTTTTTTTTTCTTTTTAAACTTTTTTTTTCCTACCGTCTCTCAAGATAACTATATAAAGCAGGATTTTGCACTGGGGCAATTTTTCTAATGGAAATCAGCCCGTTCCTTTGACCTTAGCTGCTATTTGTGCGTGTTCACGGGGGCTAAATCGATCGTGGGGACAGTGGACCGTCATTAAGATGGAGCAGCCGTGAGACTCTCGATTAAGACTTCACCAGTGAAAAGTTACTGTATTTTTATGATTAAATTTTTAAACGGGGAAAAATGCCTTGAAATGTATAGACCAAAAGGGGGCACCAAGGTATTAAAAAAAAAAAAAAAGTGGTGTTAGTTTTGGTGGTTTACCTCTGTAAACTATGGTGGTTCCTACCACAGCTTTCTTGCTTAGTGTAGTTTCTAAACAACAACAACAACAAAATTTCTCCTCAAAGTTTATGCGAATTTCTGGTATTTTCACTTTTCTAATGTGACACTTTGATTCAGCTGGGGAGGCTGCTTTGGGGATTTCTTCAGGTCTTTTTTTACCTAATCCTCATCAGTTAATTTTTAAGATTTGTAGAGTTTTTTAAATGTACAGTTGGGTTGAATGGGTTTTCTTAATTCAGGAGTGATGCTTTAGAGAACAAGCACGGGTTTAATTTAATTACATAAATCCTCAAAGCGCTGTCTGCCTTTTCTGGAGTATTCATTGTTACCTCTGTAATCACTTTTAAACATAAGTTTGCTGTTTCCTTCTGGATGAATTTCTCCCTTTACTGGATGTAAGAGGATTTCTCCTTAGCTGGCCGCGGGATGAAATGGAGGGCACAGGTAGGGACAGTGTCACCCCCCTCTCTCTATTTCAGAAACTAGTTTTAATTGCAAACAGACTCATTTATGGATTGCTCAGCCCAGCGTTGTGACCAGGACAAGGCACAGGCGTTAGAAGAAATTCTGCCCTGTGACAAACGAGAGCCCGAAAGGTCTCTTCTCACACCGCAGTGAGAGAGGGATGAAAGAGCAGAGCAAACCTATATTTCATCCATTTGCCATTCCCGTCCCGTAGCCAGATTTGGTTAAAAGCCTACTCGGAGTGAAAGGCTGCAGCACAGGGAGAGTGCAGAGCAATTGTGTTCTTGAGTCTGGGGCGTTTTCCTTCTCTCGACTATGTGGGGTTTTATGGTGCTCAGTTTATAATCTCCATTTTTTACAAGCATCAAGCACGTAAAATGACAGTCAGATGATTATGGCTATTTTGTAATCACTGTGTTTTATTTGTGCATTGTAGCTCTGCTTAGACAAAGTCCTTTCATAAAATTGTCAGATTCAATTATTTTTCACACCAAACTGGAATAAGTTTGTTTTCCTTATTTTTTGAAACCACCTTTATTAGTTTTTAAATAATTTAGAAATGAAAGATGGGTTGTTTTCAAGCTCTGAGTACAATGTTTTATAGTTTAATTTGTACTGAGAGCTAAGCCTGATTTTTAGTTTTGTTATGTTACCTAATTTATTGGATCGTATATTGCATAATGCAAGTCAACTGAATAGCTGAGGTTACATTAATAATTTTGATACATGTGGCTAATTAGTTTGTATTTTCTGTGGATCCCAATTTAAAAAAAACAAAAACCAGAATCTACATATCTAGTTTAGATTTCAGCAATAATGTTAAATGCAGTAGAGACCTAAATACAACTACTCATACAAAATTGTGAAATTTGCTTTTAAAATATAAATAACTTTTTTTTTTTTTTTTTTAACGTGACTATCCCTTTGGTATCTCACAATTTGTTCACAAAAGGATACACTTGTCTTATCTGTCCATCATTTAATAACAACACCTACAAAACTGCAGGGCACGAACCTGGTTTGTTCTCTGGTTTAAGAAATGGCATTTTGATCCCATCAGCCGCCTTCCAAGAAATGCAAAGTCATTGCTGTTTTGGTAGCAAATGCTTTGTAAGAAAATATGGAAAGAAGAGGGACTTTAATACCATAAACTATCCTGAAGGATTTAGTTGCAAAAATCATTTGTTGAATATCTAATTTTCTTCCTGCAGTTTTGCTGCAGTTTTAAATTGCTCTGTGATTTGAGTATATTAATACAATATTCTAATTTAGTTTTCCCAACTAACTGGTTCAAAATAGTTTCTGGATTTAAACAGTTTCCTTCTGTTTTTGCAGATGGTTTTGAAAAATGATCACTAAAGAGCATTAGACTTCAGCTAGTCATTTCATGATGATGGTAATAATAATGAAAAAAAACAACAATATTAGGGTCCTCCTGTTGAAAGCACTAAAATATTGTGCCTTTACCTTCTGCTGCCCTGTTTGGCTGATTGTAAATCTACTCCGTACAGCTCTGATCGTGTTTTAAAAGTCTGCCATAATTTATTAAACCAGTTAACAAAAAAGTGTAGGAAAAGAAAACTCATTCAAATGTGAACATGAACCACTTCAATCAAGCGCTGCAGAAAGCTGATTTATCAGGCTTAATTCCCTTTTTGAGATGAATACCATTTTGCTCCGGAAGAGACTTGTGATGTAAAATTTTCTTTTTTTTTCTGGGAAAGAGAGAGGGGAAATAAAATAAGAAAAAAATAAGAAACTTTCTTAGTTTTGCCTACATATCTTGCTATAATTGCAAAATAAGGTTTTGTCTCTTCATTTCAGAAGCATAGAAGCAAACATTCCCTCTTCTGCTCCCATTTAACTTGGATAAATCAAAAGTGCAGATATATAAAAAATGCAGGCAGAATTTGAAATCTGATTTCCCCCCTTGATTTACAATTATAACCTATCGAAAGAAAAGGTTTGAAAATTGAATATGCCTCCAATTTTATTTTTTTCCTTATCCCTCGTGTGTGTACTTTTTAAGGAACGGGAGGACCTGTGCTCCTGCTTTGGGTGCTGCACTGCAGAGTAAATTATCACCTGAATTTTTATTGTTTGTAGCACAGAGGAAGGGAAAAATCTGCCTTCGTACTACTGCGCTGGCATTGGTACTTCACTGAAAGCAGCTTCCTTGCAGACGAATGTATCAAAGGAAGAATTTACTGCTGATTTCCACTGTGCTCTGCATGAACGGGAGCAGGTTTTTGTTTTGTTAAAAAACAAATCAAGAAGCAAAAAAGGCAAGAAAACCATTTCCAATTCCTTGTTTGGTTAAATGCTGAGGATACAAGTTCTCTGTGTCCGTGCCTGTGTGTTGGGAGGCTATGAGCCCTGCAAAAGCTGGCATCATTAGAGTCGTAATCCAGTTGTATTTTAATTTTCAGGGTACAGCAGAGCACTTATTTGCCGTGTCTCTCTCTGTCTCTCTCCCTAATGTTAGTGCAGAAAGGAAACTTAATCTCTCCAGTGACCCTGCCTCTGTTCTTTAGCTCATAAAAGCCAAAAAAAGTCAACCCACCGGCTCCCAAATGTGGCAGATCCTGTAAATTACCCTGTAGCACTGACAGGATAACACCTTCCGGGGAACAGATTTTTTGCCTGGACTCTGAGTTTTATTCCCTTTTGTGAGTTTAAGAGACACTCTTGATACTAAATCCTTGTATCTGTATGCACAGTATTTGATCTATAACAAATTGTTGTATTATGGACAATGACTGGGGATAATTATGATGGAATACAAATTTTTTAATTAATTCCAGGGCGTTGGATGCCTCATTACCTACGCGGAGAGGAAAGTTGCTGTATTTCTGGCTGCAAAAGCAGAGACACAATTTAATCAATACATTTAGAAATAAAATCCTAACGTCTCACTCCAAAGTGGGCAAATTAAATGCACAACAGATGAAAAGTTTTAACATTGCCTTGTATAATTAGTGACTCAATTGTAGGCAGATACTTTTAGATTCTTTTGCTTCCTGCTGATTGACTTAATATTGGTAGGGAATGAGGGAAGAAATGGGTTCTGGCGAGGTGGTTAGGACAGGAGCCTCAAGTACGAGCTAGATTTGGTGGTTTTATAAAAATGTGCAAAAAAAAAAAAAAAAAAGCCATTCCTTTCTGCTCCTTGCTTTGACACTGCCTAAATTAAATGCAGAGTTGCATTGGCTTTGCACATTGTTTTTTGCTCGTTTGACATTTAATACCGTTGTATCAGGACCGCTCATCTCAGCTGAGATACTGAGGGGAAAATACGCAATTTAGACCAAATGTGCGAGGGACGGGGTGAAGCCAATTCCTGTGCTGGGAGCAGGGAGGGAGTTTTCTGGGCCGTAAAAGGCAGATTGCCCCCAGGATGTGGCTGGTGAGTGCTGCTGCCAGCACAGCCCTGGCACCTGGGCAGGTCTCCGGCACTGCTCCCTGCAGCCTCTTCTTTCTGTAATTGGTACTTCCTAATGCAGATGGATAAAATGTGCTTTCTCCATAAAATTCTCGTTAATCTTGGGTATAAAGTATATTTTTAAAGTTTATTGTAAACAACAGAGTTCTCCAGGCTTTTTACTACCCCAAGCACTGCAACACTACCACATTCAATAAATGTCATGTTATTGTATGTCTGAAGTTAAAAAAAAAAAAAAAAAGGGAAGCGGGGTTTAGTTGCAATCTGTAATTAAATCCAGCGGTAAGTATTTCCTGAATAGCAGAGACCTTTCACACTCTGTTACCTAATTCTTTACAGGTGATTTTCCCCCGCAAACCGCCTCCTCTTTTTTGGCACTAGGAAGTGGTAGTCATAGCAAAACCGGCTGGATTTCAGAGAGAGAAAATGCTCGGTTGTCTCATAGTGAAATTGGTAAACGTGATGGCTAGTCCTCAGAGTGAGAAAAAGTAACTTCATTTTTTTTTTTCCTGCACAAGAAGTAAAATATGATGGAAAGGATTCGAAGAGAATTATTTTTATTCCAAAGTAACCCTCTTTTGGTTGAAAAATAGCTTTGTGCAACATTGCATTTCCCCCTTTTGTGTCAGAAATTATGGAAGATGGCGTGGGGAAAGGGCTGCTCCCCTGCCTCTGTTTTGCAGCCCTTGGGTACCCCAGCCCCGAGGGTCTCTGGCCCGTGTGACCCCCGCGGCACAGCGGGGAGCAGCAGCACCCGGGACAGCCTTTTCTCCCGAGGAAGGGTCTGCCTCTCCCCTCCAACCTTCTTCGCTGGAGGAAGGGCTCTCCCAGGCGAAATAACTTACTTACATTGGGAGGAGCTTTTTGTGGCCAGGCTCATCTATTCTCTGAAAAAGTGGCCCTTTTCCCCCCACTCCCTGAAGAATAAAGTGATACAAAGAAATACAAATGGCACAGCAACGACTCGGACTGTTACATGCAGGTCTGATTTGATATACTTAGATCAGTTCCTATAGGATAGTTCTCCTCTGGTTTCCTTCCAAGTTTTGTGCTAAGATTCTCATCCAGTGTTTTGGTAATCTCTTCTGAAAAGTGAGCAGCTAGAGAGTCAGTTAAAACCATATTTCTTCCAGGCAAATAAATGTATAAATGCTCCCCAAACGCACTTGCAAGCAGAAATGTCAGGTAATGTTCTCCAGATATTTTGATGTTGACAGAATATCATTTTGCATTGACAAAGATGGAAATTTAAAGTAAGGATTTGATGCAACGGCCTTCAAAACAGTAGATAAAAATTCAGAAAAATTTCTTTACTGTTGATACAAAAGA
This sequence comes from Pachycephala philippinensis, assembly GCA_013397055.1. NCBI lineage: Eukaryota > Metazoa > Chordata > Aves > Passeriformes > Pachycephala > Pachycephala philippinensis. The sequence continues at coordinate 233,432 of VWZT01001622.1, forward strand.
TTGTTTTAATTTGAAAATGTAAAAAAAAAAAGCAATTGCACCAGTTTAGTGATGTTCTTGACCTCTTGTTAGCATCCTTTGTGCAAGGGTTTCCCTGCCAGTGGTTGTCACGAATGCCACTCCTCTTATTTTGTGTCGGACACCAAAACCCATCACATGGGAGTTATTGCATTTCCGTGGCTTGGGTGCCTCAAAAGTAAACTTGGGAACAAAACCGTCTCTTTGAAGTACACAGCTCTTGGGGAAACTAAGTCACATGTATTTTTTCATAATAAATGGTGCAGAAATTCCTTCTTGCCTCAACACCAGTGTTACCACTCTCTCCACGGCTGTAGCTGTGGATGGTGCTGCTAAAACAGGACCAGGGGGTTGGAGAAGGAGGAGATGTGGTGTTCATCACTTCCCACTTGGGAACAAGAAAACTGCCACTTTGGTGTTGCCACAGCTGAGCTGATTTGCCTCTTTGGATGCTGGAGAGTCCTAGAGCTTTGTAAGACTGCAGGAGGAACAGAATGTCATTGCTGAGCAATGGACTGCTTTACACTGACCACTGTGAGGGCGAAAGAGCAGCTTGCTCATGCCAGCTGTGGCGTGTGTGCGCAGCAGGTCCCGGGCAAGCTGCCACACGGTGGGACAGGACATCACCTCCCTTGCTCTTGCAGCTCTGGATGGTTATAGCAGTGTGCAGGAGCAAAGCTCATAGTGTGGCTCATCTGCAGGAGTTATCCTGTGTGTGTGTCACTGTGCTACTGGCTACGTGCTTTCCAAAGGGTTGTGGGTGCATCAAAACTGTCTCGTGGTTTTTGTCCCACAAGCAGCCTGTGCCCTACAGGAGGCTTGGCCTGCAGGTCGGGCTGAAGGTCAGCCAATAACAAACACAATGGGTGCTGTAGGGGTGGAAACAAATGACAGTCACAAAGCTTTAATGAAGGTGACTTCTCTTGGCTTGGCCATGGTTCGGGTAAATGGTACTTCTTCCTTCTCCCCTGGAATGCAGCTGCTTTCCACCCATTTCCTCAGTGGCTACAAACGGTGGTGCTCACTCTCTGGGGAGCAGCTGATGTCCTTGTTGTAACTGCAGAGCCCAAATAGCCCAACCAATGTACGTAGGATTTGAAAATACAATCAAGGGGTTGGGTACTTTGCTATATCTGTTCTCAGCAAAAAGTGAAAGCATCTTGTCTGCACCAAACCTCACTCATTTACACTTTGCTTATCTGCAAATTTCATAATTTTTCCACTTTTATTAGCAGTGATTTTTTGACTTTTATTAGCAGTGATTAATAGCAGAACACTGCAGTGAGCCCTCCTCTTACTCCAACTTCATTACTTTTACAAAATAGACTGCAGCCCACTTACTTTAGGACACTTTGCTTAGAAGAATTATTGATGATTAAAACCAAGCTACACTTGTCAAAATAAATTATTTGAGTACCTTTTGAGAGGCAGCAGCCCTTCCTCCTCAGGGCCATTGCCTGCCATGGCAATTTGCACTGCATGGGGACTTGCAGTGGGACAGCAGTGCTGGTGGAGTTCCTGTGATGCCACATGGCAGCTCTGCAGTGCAGGAGGGTGTGTGGGAGTGATTTGGAATCTTGTGTTTCCTTGTACTTTACCAATATTACATCAGCTCTGCACCTAGTCAAACTTCATTGGTAGAGGAGGTTGATTTGCTCATTGGATGCAGAGCTCAGGTGCCCCAGGATTGCCTCCAATCTACGTGGTGCCTCTGGGTTTTGCACGTGGATGCAGGAGTCAGCTGGGATCTGGGTGGAGATGTGGAGAGTTCCTTGTTGGCTGTGGGATGAGGTGGCATAGAAGAGCTTTTACTTTCATCAATAGTGTGGAAGGAATTATACTCATGACATTTACTCCAGATCTTCCACTTTCTTAGGGTAATATGTAAACAAGTGATTGGACTTGATGATCTCAGAAATCTTTTCAAACCTTAATGATTCTGTGATTCTTTGGAGAAGCAGAAAGCAGCTGGAGAGAGATAGTGAGAGGGTGATGCCTGGAGGGCTGTATCTGGGGACATCCCTCAGTTCCTGCTGTGGGTTTAACCAGCTCACTCACTTTGCTTGAGATGGGATAGTCCCCCCATACCTGAGCACATAGAATTGTTTAGGTTAGAAAAGCTGTCTAAGACCTCTAAGTGCTCAACATTAACCCAGCATTTCCAAACCCACCACTAAACCATGTCCCCGAGCACCACATCTACACGTCTTTTAAATACCTCCAAGGATGGTGGCTCCACCGCTGCCCTGAGCAGCCCCTTCCAATGCACGACAATCACCTCGGTAAAGAAATACCTCCCACTGTCCAATCCAAACCTCCCCACATGCCGTGTTTCATCTACAACCTGGCTCATCAGAGGTGTTTTTTGGGGAGCACTCAGTTTTATTGCCAGATGCAGTGGTGGTTACACAGAGATGGGTGTGTAAAGAACTTGTTTCTCAACTACCAGCAGTGTGTTCACAGCAGGATATGGGGACAATGTTACAGGCAAGAAGAACTTTGCAGATGAAGCTGCCCTTTTAGACTAAAGCAAGGGAACACCCACAGGTATTAATTATGCTTTCAGTGTTTCTTCTTGAGCACAGGCTTAAAGCACAGAGGGACCCTCTGACAGGCAATCACAAGGGTTCACATCTTGAGGAGAAGACTCTTGTCCCCTTGCAGAGAGGTATCTCCAGAGGGGTGTCCTGGGTGTCTGGGATTCAGTAGCCTGCATCTTGCTGCAAAGCGATGCAAACACTGAGAAATTCAAATTTCCCATCTTGGCATAGGGCACCTACAGCAATGGGTGCACCAACTCTAAACAGAAGAATAGCAGATTGCAAGTGTTTAGAGGAACTGAGTTTTATCAGGCAAAATTAAGTCCTTTAAAGGAAAAAGAAAAAAAAAAAACAGAAAAAAGGAATAGTAAATCAAACATCCTGGGGACTGGAGTAGAGGTAATGCAATAGCTTAATTAAAAAATTAACTCCACTTGGTGGAGACATGACGGCTGCTTTCTGGATTGAAAACTGGCTGGAGGAATGTAAACAAAAGACAATGAGAAAGAGGATTTGGTTGAGGGGAGGCTCTGTGTTGCTGCAGACACACCAAGAGCCTATCGCCTCCGAGCAGCACCCTGATGGTGGTACAGGAGGGAGAGCGGGGGGTACCCATGACACAATAAAACATTCTAAGGAAAATCCTGGCTAAAGAATTAAAGAAAATCAGCCCTTCATGTGTGAGCTCTGTAGGAAGAAGGCAACAGAGGAGATGGGAGCCTCTGGGAGTGGTAGGCAGGACTTGGAAGCATAAGGTGAGGTAGAGGGCAGCTGTGAGGGGTGGCCAAAGCCCTTCCAAAATATCCACCCTGGTGAGCCAGCCAGTCACACCAGGACCCTTCTCTCAGTGAGGTGGGATTTCACTGAAATGCTAGTAATGCCCACGAACCAATAGATCAAATAGACCTTTATTTTTCCTCACTTCCAAACCCCAGTTATCTATTGAAACCAGATGCATTTTTTTCTGTAGGAATTTCCAAGCAGGGAAGACCAGGCTACTTTGTTGTTGTCAGAGAGGTGACGATCTCCTGAATTTTTGCTTTTTCAGGCACATGGAAATGCAGCCTTTTTCCTTGTGATGAGAAGGGTTTGCCAGGAGAAGAGTTCAGCAGACACTTGTTGAGCAGAGTTTGAGGGGCTGCTGCATGATGCCCTGCAAGCCTCAGCCACTGTATTCACTGAGATATTGCAGATCCCCAAGGCAGATTATTTCCGTGTTCTCCTTTGTGTACCTTAGTCACATTTATTTTTTTAATGATGTACGAGTTTGTTTTCCCCCTTTTTTTTTCTTTAATAACATTTATTTCATTTAGAGCTGTTTTGAAGAAGATACCTTTCTAGGTAGCAGCTTCTTACAACGTATAAGCCCATTTATCAAAGGCAGGATTTGCTGCTGTTGTTTTTCTATTAGGGAGGAATTACACTAAGCCTGTAGCAGACATTTTGTGTTACCATGGCAGCCCATATTTCCTACAGGGTTGTGACCTCTAATGACTACAGTGGAAAGCTAGGAAAAATGGGGACTCTTTGAAGATTAGTAAATAAATGCATACTTATGCAAACTATCCAAGACACGGCTAAACTGTAAGAGTGGGAATGGCATGATTCAGAACACTGAGTAAATGGCTCTTTGTAAATACCTGTGTTTTTTAAAAATCACCTTTCATTTCTCCATGCTTTTAAAAGGCTGTTTTGTTTCCATCAAAGTGGCACACCGAACACATTTTCTGCATAGGGCTCATATTATTTTTCATGTAATGAAACAGAAATACAGAGTTCAGAATTTCAGCAAAAGATGTTTCTTACCACCTAAATAATTCTTTTTTTATAGCCTTTTCAAATATTATTGCCATCATGATTGAATTTTCAGTGTTCTTTTAGTTCATCATTGCTAGATAAAATAAGGCAGCAGAATGTACTGAACTTTTAAACAGACATCTCAGTGGGAGCTGTCTTTATTCTTTTAAAATAGCGTATTAAAAAAAAGTCTCTGTTTTTAAAAAGAACAGATTGATTTTTACGTATGGGATTTAGTAAAAAAGGAAAAATTGCATCTATCGAGTAGTACACAGTACTTGTTTTGGACCATTAAAATACCTACAAAGGTGTTTTATAGTATTTATTTGTGAATTTTAAGTGATCCTGCATTGTACACTGCAGTGATCTCCTAAATTGTATAAAGCCTCTGTAGACGTGCTGGTACTCTGTGCATCTTCAGTTAATGACCCTTTTCATGTAAGCACAGCTGTTGCAATGTAAAAAAATAAATTAGCAAAATGTGCCTCTTCTCCCTGCAGCTTCCCTTTACTTTTCTGTGGATTTCAGCATTTTTCCCCTTCAGTTAGTAACCTTCCCGACTCCTGCAGCCCAGATATGTGGTACCAAACTCTCCACCATTGACACTGTCAGCAGAAAAGGACCAGATCAAGGTCTTACAAAGCAAAACCAACATCAGCCAGATCCCGAATCTCCTCCTCTCCTGTCAGGAATACTGAGGTCAAGACAACACTACTGCTCCTTCCTATGGAGGTTGTTGTAACCCTTTGCTCTTCTTTTAGAAAATAAAACAAGCCCTTTGCAGATAACCCCACAACACTTGGCTTTCACAGAGAGCAGTGGAGTCCCTTGTGCTGGAACCACATCTACTGATGGGTGCAATGCAGACAGATGTGGGTCCCCCCACCACATATTGGGATGTACTGGGAATACATCACCCTGGTGCTGAATCTACCCACCATGTGAAGTCCTCTTTCATTTGGAAATCAAGAAGGCTTGAGGACACCAGGATGGACTGGAGAGCAGTTTTGTTGTACCCTGGAAGGCACAAAGCTGATATCCACTGGGATATGCCCTGTTCCAAACAGGCTTGACTCTCTGACAAGTTGGGTGCCCACACAGGATGGGAAAGCCTGAGTGATTTTGTGATCCACGCTTATATTAGCACCTAATTTTGTAATGGATTTTAACAAAGTTTTGGGATGGCTTCAAGGGATGTGGTGTGGGGCATTGCTGTGCTCTCGGGTGCACAGGAAAATGATGGAGACTGGAGGAAGATGGGAAAAAAGCATTAGTTTTGGTGTTGGCTTTGATTTCTTTGCATATGATTTTGCTTCTTGATAACTGCACTGGCAGTACAAACTTACAAGCTCCTTCTAGGGATGGGGGACACCAGGTGCCCTCTGGGTTAGTTTGCATTGCTGAAAGCTCATGTTATTAATTTCATTGGAATTGGGAAATTTGGTTCAAAATGAGACACTCCCGATGTCATTATCTCACTTTTATTGCACGACGTCACAACATGCTTATGAGCCAGGGTAATTTATGTTCTTCTTTCTTCTCTTGGTAGCTCTGAGTTCTCTGTTAATTGTCAGCAATTCAAAAAGGGCCACCTGGGGAGGTGCCTTCTCCTCAGGCGCTCCTCCCCTGCTGTCTGTAATGAACCCCTCCCTGGAGCAGGGATGGGGGTGCACAGTTCCAGTTCCTGAACTCCTGCCCTCCTCACCCGGGGCAGAGCTGCTCCTCTCCCTCTGCATTGCTCTTAAAGCTTTTCCTAGCTGCTGGAGCTCTTCCAGCACAAAGGTTTGCCTGCTAACCAGCCTATACTGAGGTGTGAGGTGTGTGCAGATCTGCCCTTTAGCTGATCCCAGGCTTCTGCAAATCCTGCTGTTAGTTTCCTGGGCTCCCACAGGATGTGTTCTACTTTTTAAAGCTCAAAAAAGTCCTGAGAGAGAGGGGCTGAGTGCATGGCATCCATCTGTGTGGTTTAGATCTCTTGCATCAACTATGAAGCAACCCTATCCCCCTGCCCATCATTGAACACATAGTTTCCAGCCCAAACTATTTGACAAATCTGACCCAGACTAGCTAATAGTTTCAGGGTGAGCAAAACTTCGTATCTGATGAATTTGTGATTCAACTAAGAACTCTTTAGTGAAGTCCAAACACAGAGGGGAAACTGGTGGTTAAGGCAGCAGGGAGGAAGAGAGGAAAAGAAATCTGGTGAGGAATGCTGGGGAGGCTGAAATGGGATCCTGACGTGAGCTGCAGGGCTGGCAGAGCACTTTGGAAAGGGGGTCTCCCTGGTGGAGGACCCCTGGGTCCTGGTTAAGGGGAGACCCCTCCACCCTTTCCAGTGGCTTTGTGAAACTGCTCTGTCCTTCCTCTGGCTAGTATTTTTCTTTCTGCTTTATTTTGAAGGATATTTTTTACTAGTCCTTGAAAGCAAAATTTTTTGTCCCTGCTGACATGAGGTCAGAGGGATGCTTGTGTTAAATGAAAAGGGCAGTGTGGACTTCTGAGAACAAAGTGGAATGATTTTATATCTGGTGGGGTGGAGCAGCACTAAATCACTACTTTGGAAAGTAGTGATTTGGTTTTGTAGTGTGGCAGCTGAGCAGACCATTCTGTGATTTTCCACTTGCAGGCCCCTGTCACTTAGAGCCACTGCCATCCCCAGCACCCTGTGGGCTCCCTGCAGCTGCCCTTGTGCAGAGCTCACTGCTGGGCAGCAGCACTTCAGACATGTGGGGAACCCTCCGGAGAGTAAACGCAATGATTCTGCATGTCCTGCTCCTGGGTTCTGCCAGCTGAGAGCCTGCAGGTGAAACAGACTGAGAAGCATTTAACAGCCCCAAATGCAGTAATTCTGAGGCAAATGTCTCCAGCATTTTGATCCAACCATCCTCAGAGCTGTGACCACCCCATACACCCTTTTCCACCCAGGCTCACCCCAACACTGCACCCTGTGGTGGCTGGTGCTGCTGCTGGGGGGGACTTGTCTGCTTTTCTTTTTTTTCTGAGGCTTATTGGTTTGTCAGTTCACCCCAGCTGAAAATCAAATATGTATGTCCAGTGTGCTTTTTATCTAGTTAACTAAACACAAATAACGTGTTCTGCCTCTTCCCTTTGAAAGCTTTCAAACCTTTCTCTTTTATCTCTGCCTGTATTGTTCTTTAACAACCTGACAGTTGATTATTAAATGTTTTCTCTTTCTCCTTTATCCTCTGCCCATGATATTTGATGATTTTTCACTGGGCACCACTCCCAAAGTGCCTTTGTATTTCAGAGCTAGGCAAGGTTGGACATTGGTATGATTCTCTGATTCTGAAACGATACAGATGCTTGAGAAGGTGTTTCTTCTCTGGGGCACTTAATTTTTTCTGGTGACATGAAACTTGTCTCCAACCCTGCTTGAGAGAAGTTTTGGAGAAGTGTCATCAAGCTGAAGTGACACATGCTTACTGCCAGCCATTCTTTTGGCGTGTTGTACTCTCTGCTCCTCTGTCACCAAAACCCCGTTGCATGTCTGTGCAGCCTGATGATATTTAAATTGCTTTAACATGGTTTATTAGCTGCTGTGGGGAGTGTCTTTGCCTACCATTGCCCATGACAGGACTGTCCCCATTAATGAAGTCACATTGTGTACAGCAATGCTCTGATCCATGCTCCCATGCACCCAGGAGGACACTGTGGAGGGCATTTCTGGAGCTCCACTTTCCAACGTGTGAGTTTTGACCAAAAATGCTGATATTCCGCCTAGACATTTTTGCCTGGTGACACTGCAGGCTGGTGCATATCTCCTTGCTTATTTGATCAAATTAGGATAAAGCCAAACTTTCTGACTGAAATACTTGTGAATATTGCAAAAAAATTTTATTTCTGTATTTTAGGAATTTTAGTGATTTTCTTTTTCTTTGTACATCTCTAGTGCTGGTCTCTGCGACTTTTTCTGCTGTTGGGCCCATTCATTTGAAGAGTCATTTCTTGCCACTCATTCTCAGTGAATAGTTGTGTTATGGTTATTGGTTTGCTGATAAAACTGTAATTTTAATGACTAATAGCCTTTTCCACATTAGACCTTGAATTTGAACTGAATTAGAAGCAATAGTCAAAAGAAACAACTTTGTAAAGATTGGGTTCTTTTCCAGCCATTTCCAGCACAGGAGTTGCTAACACAACCACTGCACAGCTGCATGTAAAATGTGGACAGAAATATTTGTAGCAATGATGTGAGCTGGAATGAAGTTACGGAATTCCTGCTATGCTGAGACACTAAAATATGGTTTAAATTAAAACTGAGGCTAAGCGTATTATTTACTTGATGAGTTTTGTTCTACTCCTCCTCTTGGGATACCTAAAAGCAGGCTGCTATTCCTTCTTTTTTTTTTTTTTTTTAATTCCTCTAAGAGGACTGATGTCCTCTGAATCAAAATGACACTTAATATTTTAAATTCATCTTCACTTGGTTGCATTTGGTCATGCCAATAACACAGTGGTATTGCTTCTGTTACTTGAATGACCATGGGTTATTTCTTATAATGGGGAAAGAGCAAGAAGGAACCACAGGGAAGTTCAGCGTCTCAAGGAGATGTGATGCCAAGAACAGGGTCTTTCTCAGCCATTGGTACTTTCCAGCTTGTTGGGGCAATGCAGGATCCCTAGAGGCATCCTAGAGGCCAGAAAGGACTGGCAGTCGGGGAGTTCCTAATCTGGAGGTGGGATCTGGATTTCATTTTCTCTCCTTGCAAATATATGCAGTGATTGGGCGCCTGTAAGTGCCTTGGGTAATAAAAAGTATCATTGCATCTCTGTCTGGCTTCTTTAGGAGGCTTTTTTTAAGGCTGGGACTAGACCTTCTGACTTCCCAGTCTGGTACGAGGCACGGCAGAGACGAAGGTTTCATCCAGGAGACTTCATCACCTCCAGCTCCACTGTCATAAAAGGGAGGTGCTCCTTAGGGAAAGAGTCAACATTACAAATAATCTTGCACAGTCCCTCCAGAAGCTGATTCACGCTCAGTTGCCCCCCCTTGCAGATGAGCAGCTTTTTTCCAGTCTACAAGTGTTGTGACCTTTGGGGCTGAGCTGTCTGTGCAGGACTGCCCAGGCAGAGAGGGGTGCGTGCGCAGGGTGGACCAGGGCTGCAAGGAATCACGGCTATTTTGTGCTTTTCTGCATCCTGATTTTTGTGCAGTATGTTCTGCAATGAATATTCCTCGATGTCAGATCCAAGAGCCTTGCTGAGTTCACTCTGATGTGCTATATCTGCAAGAACCATCTCTGGGACTTCCAAATGTCTACTGCCCTCATGTTGTGTCGTGACAAAAATTTGAAGTATATAAATGTGTCATGTTGGCAAACTCGGATGCACCATGTCTTCACTCTGCTTAGTGAAGTAACTTTTTTGTGCTGGCTCTTGAGATGTTAAGTATAAGGACACGTGGTGTGAAAGGGTGAACCACCCTCACATTACATTTCATCTTTTCTCAGTCCAGAAATGGTGTGGTTTCTGCCTGCATTGTGCAGTGGTGGTCATGAACTCGCTGTGCTGAACATCTCCCTGGCGCACTGTTAGGCTTTGTTTTGGAGTCCTCATTCACTTGCTGGGCTCAGAACAAGCAAGGAAAAAAAATATGGCTTTCTTCTGCACGTTGTCAGAGAATAAAATTGAACAGGTTTGACATGAAATCACTGGACTATTAAAAAAAAAAGTAGAATATTTTGATCTTGCCAAATCATGAGTCTTGTAAACAGAAATTATTGCTTTCTTGTAGTTTTAGGGCAGAGAGAAGGCAATCCAAGCTGTAAATAAATTACGACTAACCTGGGGTTTAAGCAGGACTTGATAGAGAAGGACTTGCTGTTCTTGGCCCACCCTGAGCCCGTCAGAGACTCCAAAACAAACCCTCTGGATGAGGCTGACTGGAGACCTCGGCACGTGCCAGACCACAGCAAACCTCAGGCTCTGCGCTCTGTGGATTTGAGAGCCGGAAAAGGTCACCAAAGAGTGTGCAAAATGCCTGGCTGATGCATTTCTGGGCGAGGGAAGGGCCGGGGCTTGAGGCTGAGCTCTGCTGCTGACGGTGAAGTTGGAGTTCTCTGAGCTCTCCTGCCACCCCCATCAAGGCAGCAGCTCCTGCCCCAAGGTGCCCCATTCCCAGACAGACTGGGGACACCTCCCCACTGGGGACTGTGCCGTGCCACAGGAGGGACACAAAAAGCACCAGGGTCTCTCACTTAGGACAAGTGTTTGGTGTGGTTTTATGATGATATGGAGCTGCAGCTGCTGGAGGTGGTGACACCTTTGGCATGGCACGGGCTGTCCACAGCCCTTTGCTTTGTCTGTCTGTCTGCCCTGCATCAGCAGGTAGACTGAAAGCAGAATTTATGCTTTAAATCATTCAGACTTTGGTGTATATATTTCTTCCGCTGATGTTTCTAAGCCTGCGGATGTTAATTGTCAGTTAATAATGAAGTTTTCAGAATTAATTCAGAACAGTGGCACTTTTTTATTTCACTCCTTGCTTTTCACACACCAGCTTGCTCAGCGGGGCTCTCTGCTGCCTGCACTGCTTGTAGCAAAGGTGACAAACCTGCATCTTGAGCAGCATGGAAGTATTTGTTGTGGAGAACAAATCTGAACCAAAGGACAGCACTCCTGACTGAATGTAACTTGGTGTGGAAAAAATTCAGAACTATCATCACTGAGACCAGGGAGAAGAAAAGTAAGTAGAAATCCTTCCCTGTGAAACTAAAACTTGTTTCCAGACCTGATGATTTTGCAAGGAGGTACATTTGTAATTCTACCTGGAAGCCAAAGAAGAAGTTAGTGCATGTGCATCACCAAACCCAAAGCTGCAGAAAAAGGAATATCAAAGAAACACAAAGGTTATGCCCAGGGGTCCTGTTCTAGGTCCGAATATTTGTTCTTTGGGTGCAGGGCACAGTTTCTCTCCTCGCCTCTGCCCTGTGCTGCCCTGTGCTGGCTTCCCATGCAGAGCAATCCCTGTTCCTGCTGGGCAGCAAGTGCAGGATATCCAGCACAGAGCTGCAGCACAGGCAGAGGGGGATGTTTCACCCCAAATATAACAGAAACAGGCAAAATTTAAAACAAAGCCTTTTTTCTTTTTGTAGTTTCACAACAACTTTGCATCAATGAGTTCCAGGATGCAAACTGATTGTGGGAAGCAGAAAGATACAAATATTTTTCTTCTGGAGTGCTTTATTTTTCACAACCTTGTACCATCCACTGTTTTTAGTCTTCTGGACTGCATGGTCTGTGTCTCCTTCTCTGCTAGATCTAAATGTGGCTTGTGAGAATCTTGTCAGAGAGCCTTGACTCTACTTTAGTATTCGTATGCAATAGCAGAAGCAATGGTGTGTTGTGCAGACACCCAATATACCCGGTCCTGCCTGAGAGGCACCTTTCTGATTGAGGATCTTGGCTGGGAAGGGACTCTCCAGGGAACTGTGAGGGACAGACATCCCTCCATTCTCACTGGAAAGCTGTAAGGCAGATTTTTTCCGCTACCAAACTGCTTTCTTTATGAACAGAGGAGGTGTGGAGTGAAAGGAGCAGCAAGACATCAAGGCCATGGAAAACAATGGAAATCAGCCCCTGAGCTTCTGGGATAGGATGTGTCTGTGTGGGTAGGTCCATGGATGAGGACCAGTGGTCTGTGGGGGCAGCCTGTGATATCACCAGAAGTTACCAACCCTTCCAAAAGTCATAAGAACTCCAAAATTTCTCTCCAAATTTCTTTGCACCTTGGCTAAGACAGCCTAGGATCTGAGCCTCCCCTTGCTGGGTATTTATGAGATGCCCCCTGCTCTCCCAGGTTGTCTGGCTGAGTTCAAAGGCACAGCTGCAGTTGCCTGGATAGGGATTATTCTCAGGAGTAAACCACCACAGGATCAGGCCCTAGGTGTGCATAATAACATATTTACACTTTAATTTATTTCTATTTTAAATGCCTTCACTTTAAGCCTGTAGGTACATTTACTCCACAAATTCTGCTTGTTAATATTTTCTCGGAAAAAGCTAAGGAAAAGAAAACAACCCACAAAAAGCACTGAAATATATGGCTGCCACAATAAAAAGGATCACCTGGAAGTCAACATGTTCAGCCAGAGCTGTCCCAAGAGCCCTGTCTCTGTCCTAGCATGAGATAAAAGCCTCCATGGACAGACGGGCTCTGGTTGTGCCTGTGAAAGGAAAAAAAGCCTGGGTCTGCTGGATCAAAAGAGACTGGGATCTCTGAGCAGCAGACAGCCTCTAAACCCAGCCTTGCTCATCCTCCAGTTCTGGCACTGTGTCATGTACATCTGTGGGCAACTGATCCCCCCTCTCTTGCTGTCCATCCAGGGATGAAGCTCCTTGCAGGGTTGTGTCACCTTTGCTGTCCTTCTGCTGCTGCACACGGGGACCTGCTGCCCCAGGAGCCCTCCACTCCACTCCTGCAGCACTTAATCCTATAACTGGGAATTAGGGAGGTGGTTTTCCATGCATGAGCAGGCATGGACAGGGTTCTCAGGGGTGAGTGGGTCTGACACAGCACTCCCAGCCTCCTGGCACGGCAGGGCAAGGCACGGCAGGGCAGGGCACAGCACTGCAGTGCACGACTCAACACAGCCCTGCATGGATCTGCACAGACTGATCTAAATCAACCCCCCTTTGGTTCAAAACCATCGTGCCATGTCCTGTCACAATAGGCCCTGCTGAAGCGTTTGTCCCCATCTTTCTTATAGGCCCCCTTCAAGTATTGAAAGGCTGCAATAAGGTCTCCCTGGAGCCTTCCCTTCCCCAGGCTGAACAACCTCAACTGTCTCATCCTGTAGTCAAAGGAGAGAGGGAGACGTGTAAAAGGTGCTTTGCTTGGGCCACTGGGATCTAATCTAGCAACAGAAGTGCTGCCCAAATCACTGAGGCACCATCCACCTGTACAGAAAGCCCAGCACCCAAGTGAAGTGCTCGTGTCGGAGCCAGGATGGACATTCCAGTAGCTGTCTAAAGATCTGTACAGTTCTGAGTCAGTGCACAGCATCCCTTTCCTGAATGTCTTCAGATGTCTATTTCAGAAATGCAGCTGGGCTGTCCCATCTCTCTCCAATGGTATGGGGAATGGAGGATGAGTCCTGGGACAGCTTTGATTTTGGTAGTTAGTGTTGTGTGGATGGCTGTAAAACCTTTAACCTCTTGTCTTGGATTTTGCAACGACCAAAGGGACAGTGGTTGGCAGAAGTGCCTGTGTTTAATGATAATGATGATGATGATGATAACAATAGGTCAAAGAATAAGAATAACATACATAATAATAATTAAAATAATAAATAATATATAACATTTCTTGTCTCAAAGTCATATTCAGAAATAATAACACAATGAATTCCAAGTCAGCTCCCCAAAACCCTTGACTGCAGTGCCAGCATCCCAGGCAGCCAGGCAGGGGACAGCTGGGCCAGTGGCATTTGGGACAGCAAACTTGAGCAGTCACAGGCTTAGGAAAGGAGGCAAAGTCCCTGCAGCACTTGGGTATCTGAGCATTTCCTTCACCATGAGCCAGTAAAATACAGCTTATCTTCTCTTTTTCAAGCTGCATTGTGTTCAGTGAAGGAAGAACTTTTTTCAAAGGGAAGCTGTGTTCTCTGAAGCCATTTGTATGCTGGGATGTGTTGCGTCAGCTGAGAACAAATGTGCTGGGTTAGGGCTTGTGATGTGGCTGGTGGGACCGATGTAACCACATGTGGGGACTAGGACAGAGGCTAAAGAGCACTCTGAAAGCTCAAGGAAGTCAAAAATCAGTTTCGAAGGGACACAAAAATACAGCTGGCATGTCTGGTTTTAATCTACTTCCCAAGATGAGACTCTGGTTTGTGATTTTGGGCTGCTTTTTTTCTACTCAGCACATTTTCTGGGGGATTAAAAAAGCGGTCAGAAAGCGAACTGTTTCACAATAGTTATTCCTTTTCTTTGTGAGTTAGAGTTTGTTGAGAGTTTATACTCTTCTTTTCATGGGGAAAAAAAAGTTCGAAAATCAGACTCTGTTGGTTATTTTGGCAACTAAATATTTTCCAGGCAATTCACCTGTATTTTACACAAACCGGTTAAAGAAAACTAAATATCTTGAGGGTTAAAAAAATGATACTTGATGGTTCATAAATACTTTTCTTATAAAAGAAAATTTTATTTTCTTATATTTATTTTTATATTTCTTTTGTTTTCTTATGAAAGAAAATATTACTGACAAAAAGAAAACCCTAAAATCCACATAGATTTTTTTTTTAATGATTCACCCTTCTTACACATGTGGAGCTGTCTTCTTGCATGTCAGATATATATGATCATTTTGGTTGCAGTTGATTTATTTAACATAGAAAACAGAAAGGCTAAGGCATTTTTAAAGCTGGTACCCACATCAATATTTTGGCTTTGAAGCAAGCAGTCTCGCTGTTTGGATGTGCACACATTTTCCGCATTTTCTCATCATGTTTTGTCTTCTGTTAATAGTCAGCTCCTGTTATTGATGGGAGGCAATATGGGCAGCACCCTGACAGTCTGGCTCTTTATTTGGATGTGTAACTCCAGGCACTGCAACTTTGGCCATGAATGTTTGGCTGTCACCCATGTTATGCAGTCAGCAGGAATCTGAAATTATGATGATGAATATTTATTGTTTGTGTTAAGACATCTTTTAGGAAACCAGCTGAGTGTTGTGTTGCTCCTCCTAGGCATGGCTTGTACATGTGGGGAGAAATGGGGTTTGCCCTCTGCATCCTTTAGCCAGACAACAGGCAGGAGGGAAAGGGGAGTCAGCTGGACCAACCCTGCCCTGGCCATCCTGCACAGATTTTAGGGAATGAGTCAAACATTACTCTTTAAAAAGCGGTGCCCAGGCAGGGAGTTTGGGGAGTTCATTATGGACACAGGGAGAGGAGTTCTGGAGCTCGTTGCGGGTTACAACAGCTCCCCCCTTTCTGGGCAGGGATCCCTGCAGGGTCCCCCGGGCATGGGCTGTGGGGTGAGACCTGTCCTGCTCTGTGCTGCTGCCTGATAAGCTCCATCCCAGCTGGTTGCTTTCACAAGAGTTCTTTTCAAGCAAGCAAGAGTATTAGGCAGCCAGATTAGGGTCTAAGGCTTGGCTATTGTATCTAGAGCAATTAAAGCAATTTCCTTCTGCAGATGTTACAGGAGAACAGCTTGTTGGCTTCATTGGGAGCTGTGCCTGTGGAAGGAATCCCATGCTCTTGTGGGTAAGATTTGCTTATTGCTTCTCTCCCTACTTAGACACCTCTTTGAATCCTGTGCCTGCAAAGTATTCACAGCTCCAGTCTCTTGCAGATATCCTCTGTCCAGAACTGGTGCTAGCTGTAGAGTTTCCAAGGTTTGGAAGCAAATATGAGAGTCTTGGAATGGAGTTACAGTCTTCTGTCCGGTCTCTGGAGAGGACAGGTTGTCCACCAGCTATTTGCACATTAATGGTAAAGAATACAAACCTGGAAGACCATCTCCTGGCTTTTCTTCTTCCCTTTCAATTGCAAGTTCTGCTCTGATGAGAAAATGGACGTAAATCCCAGTGTAAGCAGGTGCTTTTCTCTTGGGCTGGCAGCCCTTCTAAGAGGGGTGGATTCAATCCCGAGTTTTGGAAGGGTTATCCTGGAAGTCCAGGTTATTTCTAATAGTTGGGCAGCTGTGGACCAGGTAGGATGACAGTACTCCTCTAGAAATGTTCCACATTCATGCTTTTATGTGCAGCGCTGTTGTAGAAATGCCTATGGCTGTGGTGAAGAAGGAGCAGGAGGAGTGGTGGGGCACAGACTGAGCCCGTGTGCAGTCTTAAGTCTTAACGAAACAGCATCTGGGGCAAAGCATGGCCCAGGCTTGGTCCTGTGTGCCATCACCCCAAGTCCTGAGTGCCATCCCCATAGTCCTGTGTGCCATTCCCATGGTCCTGAGTGCCACCCCTTGTGCCACCCCTGTGTGCCATCCTTGCTTGCAGCTGCATGACTGCGCCAGGCTTTTAATATGTGTAAGTGAACACATAGCCATGGAAAACACCTCTCCTTAGAAGTAATCTCAGTTTAGGGGTGGTCTCTCTGAACATGCCTTGCACTTTGGACGAAGCCTGGTTTTCCTCCTGTTCCGGAATATTTATACCTTTCAAACTGATGCTGTTTCAACCACCTCCTGAAACGCAGCTTTGGTTTTCAAAAGCTGACTGCTGGGGAGGTTGTTTTGGTTTCCCAGCACACAGTGCTCTGTCTGCCTCTGCTTTGTCTGCCCCTCTGCCCAACCTGGCCATGTGGCTGGGGATTCATGCCTTGGTTGGAGTTCTCTCATTTAATTTTCATGCATCATTTATAGCTTGCTGCGGTGATTTCATAAAGTGAATGTATGTGGTTAACGCAGGGGGCTGACTGGGAGCCGGTCATGCAGCTGTGACAGAATGGTTGCTCCCTGCCTTTGTCATTATTTTCTGTACTTGGCGTGTGTTGGTGAGAAACTGCTTCTGGACCAAATATTCAGACTTTAAACTTGATTGCTTTCCTGAGGAAAAAAAAAGAATTGCCTTCCCTTTCCTCGAAATCTGGAGAATTTCCCACACGCGACTTCTGCCCTTCAGACAGACGGGGTGCAACCGAGCAGGGAGACCCTGAGGTGGTTAATTTAAGAGGAGTGCAGGGCTCTGCTCCTGTGAAATGATGGTAACTCCCAAAGCTGAAAAACAACATCCAGCTGCCAGCAGGAGTTTACACAGGAAACCTGCCTTCTGATGTGGGCAGCTGCGCTCACAGCCCTTGTGTTGTCCCCTCCTTTGGGCACGTTGTGTGGCCTTTGGTGGGAAAAGGTAGGCTTGGAGGGGAGCTGGTGGACAGATCTGGAGGTATAGTTGAGAGCAGGTGTCCTCCGTTCCCCACCCTTTCCCTCTTCTTGGGCCAGCCCATTAATTTCACAGATTTATTTGATCCATTTAAAATATTTGCTTATGCTGAGTGAGATCCTGCAGTGTCTGCAATTCTGGTTGCTGGTATTAAGTCGCTTGCTGGGCTGATGTGTATCATGTCAGCTTAGAAATCACTAACGAGGAGAAGAGAACAAGCCTGTCCTTATTGATTTCCATCTGGTTTGACTGGCAGCACTTGGAAATGGCACAGGAACTGTGTCTGGTTTGAAATGCCACGTGTTCACAGGCTTGTGCCACCACTGGAACGGTGATGGAGCAGACAGCCTTGAGCAGGGGTGGCAAACCAACCACCGTGGACCTCAAAACAAGGGCTATATATGAGTGGATGAGCTTGATTTGTTGTTTTTATTGGGCCAGTTCAGTGCAAGTCCTACCCCTGGGATCCAGGGAGGTTGGGCACCTCTTACGAAAAGGGTCTTCATGCTTGCTGGGCTGGAGCTCCGGCGAGGATGTGCAGGATGTAGTGGGGTGAAGGATGGGGAGCCTGAGTCCCTGTGAGCCAGGATGGAAACTGGAAGTGATATTTAGAACATAGTTTCCCTCCAGAATAATGCCTGACTGGAAGGTTTAAACCCAGACATGCAGTAATATCTTTGAAGACAACCCAGAGGCGGTGCTTCAGCCATGAGGTTTGGGAATGAAAATCCTTTTGGGAAGGCAGGAGGTTAGAAAGTACATCAAATCTCTCTGCTGGATGACATGCAGTAAAAGCTGGACTGGGATCCAGAACATAAAGCAGTGATAAGGAGACATGTTATGACCTTGTCTGCTGTTAGCAGCTTACACAGCCTGCCAAGGAAAAACCAGCCTGTATTACAAGAGCCATATGGTATTTTACTAACTCAGTGTATAAATCCCTAATATAATTAGAAGATCCAACTTCCATGCTGGATTAGAGCTTCTGTGTTGTTTTATCTAGAGGAATTTCTGGATCGCTCAAGATTGTTGATATCAGGAAGGAATAAAACATATATGGATGGACAAGGGAAGGGGTCTGTCAGCTTCCTGGCTGCAGCAGCCCTTTTGCTGGCCTCTGCTGTAAGAAATCCTCTTCCTGGCTTGCACAGACCCTTGGGAACTGCCTGGAGCTGGCCCCTGGGAGCTGGCTGCCCAACCTCTTGGTAGCAGAGGTCTGTTTTATCAGGGAGAGTTTGTGCAGGATTCCTGAGCAAGGTCAGGATTTCCATAGGAGGCCATCGTGAGCTATTGCTAACAGAGTAGGGTCAGGAGGAAGAAAGCCTTGTACTCTCAGCCTTCTCCTACCTGTTGGATTTTGTCTGGATCTGACATGTGAGTGCAAGAGGGAAAGGGATGCCCATGGTGTATGGGGAAGGCTCTGAGCGTGCCAGCTCCAAAGGTGCTCAGGCTCAAAGCATGGGCTGCTGGTGGTGATGGGCATTGAAAGGAAGTGCTGGGGAAGGGTTGGGCAGATTTGGGAGTGTCTGACTGAAGACAGACGTGTGTGATGCAACCAGTGGAAGGGCAGCACATCCAGAACAGGTTCCACGTGCTAGGATCATCCCTCTGAATATGGATCTGTCCTTAGACTTATCACATCTTTTCTTGTTTTGGCCTAAGCAGGTTTACCTTGGTGTTACCTGGATCTCAAAAACATTTCTCTCTTTATTATATGAACCTCTTCAAGAGATACCACTTCATTTGCAGATGAGAAGGGAAGTGACCACCTTATCAACAAGCCATTAAGTACTCTGAAGGGACATGGCTGTGCCTAATGGTATCAGTATTGAGGGACAACCTTGAAGCAGGCTGGGATGTGCTCTCCTTTTCCCTGCAGGTATTGCAAGCCATTTCTCCCTGCCTCTGTTTCTTCCACTCACAGAGCTGGCCGGGGACATGTCCTGCCCTGCTTTGTGCTTCTCACAGAAAAGTTCCATTGCTCCTATTTTCTCTCCTGTAAAATGCCAGACAGGCACTCAGTGAAGCAACCTCCTTTTTACCTGTGTTGAAGGGAACATAGCTTTTGTATGGATGGTGATAGCTGTTTAAGCTGATCAGATGTCTTGTACCACTACACAAAGCCCGTTTTTTGGCTGTGCCCTCTCCCTTTTCCATGCATACCTATTTCCAAGTGAATCGCTCTGTGCTGCAAATGCAATTGCAAAATGCAGCCCTGGCTCTGCTGGAAAAGACCCTGAGATGGGAATGATTTACCCAGGGCTTGTCAGGTGGTGGTTGCTGTCAGTTTAGAGCTTGAAGGAGGCAAGTGCCATGGGGCAAGGTGTGTGAATGAGAAATATACTTTTAGCAAGAGCTGGATCCTGCAGGTGGCACAGCCCAGACCTCAGCCCAGTGAGTCCTGTGTCCCTGTGCCCTACATCCGTGTTGCCAGCAGTGATGGGCTCATCTTGCTGGGATGTATCTCCAGGTGGGTCACCTCTTCCATGGCAACCCACGTCGGGGTGGGGTGAGGGTGATGCTGGACCACTTTTGCCCACTTCCTGCAACTCTGTGCATGGCAGGCGCAGGCACTGGATTAGGGGCAGTGACTTCTTTCTTGCCGTGACCATCTGGCAGCAGGTTTCTGTGCACAACCTGCATTTGTTTTGATGGTTGGAACTGCAGTAGTGCATTGGTTAGCTGAAGTTTCCATCAAGATGAGACTTTCAGAGGCTTATTTGTTGTAGCTCCTATACTAACTACTGCTTGCTCAGAGCTTGGCTTCTCTGAGCCTGTAGTCAGACTGTCTCACTTGTTTCTTTTGAAAAACTGGAGAAGTTTTTAAGTGCTGTTACAACCCTGGAGCAATATTAACATGAGTACAAGTACATACACAAACCATCAGGGATGAAATTGCTGAAAGCTCCTTCAATGAAATGGCCAATATGGTGGCAATAAATTTGTGGCCAATACGGAGGCAATAAATTCAGAGGAAATGGACATTATCTGCTGATTGACCTTCTGGAATGTTAAACAGCTTTTGCTTTTGCCTTGAGGCATCTGGCTGCCTGACATGGCCAATTATCCTATGATAACATCAACTTCATTGGGTCTTATTGCTTCATTATGAAACTGCTTTAGCTGATAACGCATTGCGATTAGCAGGCAAATATTCTTGGGAAGGGAGATTACTCCTCACCCACTGTTTGGCCTCGGAGCTGTGCAGTTTGCCTGCCTGCAGTGCAGAAGGCAATGATATGGGGAAGGTCCTTTCCTGCTCCTGGGAGCTTCTCTGGCAGTGGTGATGCTGCTTCCCTGCTGCCCTCTCTCAGCTTCCCATTGCCTGCCTGGTTGTTTGGATCTTTTCCTTGCCCAAGTGAAATAATTTGTAAATATTTTTATTTATGGCAGGTTAAGTGCCAGCACATGGCTGTCTCCAGGGGAACAAAAATACCAGTGCTTAGTCCTTACTCTCCTGGAGCACTGAATCCTCTTCTGTCATAATAAGAGCTGTGTGTAACTCTTTGTACCATGATCCAGGCTGGCATGTTCCTCCCTTTTTGTCCACATCATTAGAAGGAAAGAGAGCCTCTCCACATAAGCACTTCATCCTTACAGCCGTCCTCTCCTCCTGGCCCGTGGTGGATCAGAGCTCATGGCCATGACAGCGATTGGCAGCAGTGCAGATCCAATGCTTGGAGTTCTGCTGTGAACCCAGTGTGATTCTGCTCAGTGCCCCCTTCCTGGAGTCCTGTGGATGTGAGAGACTCCCCACTGCATTGAAAATGGGAGTCATCCCCAGGGAGGGTGAAAAAGCCTGAAAATACTGCTTATCTTTTGCAAATAATTTTTATTTTCTCTTCGTAATGACCAGACCAGTGGAGGACTCTGGTGGAGGTGCAGCTTCTATTGAAGAGCAATGGGGAGCCCATCCTCTCTCTGCCACCCACTGAAGTGTATTAGCACATTATGGATGTCAGTGTCCATGTAAGTGTGTAAGTTACAGGGTCCAGATTGTGCATGCATGATGCCTGTGGGAGTCATCAGGGAGATTTTAGGGCCCCAAACACTCTTACATGGTGAATATACTCCAAGTGTGTGTGTTTGTTTGGCATCCTTCTTGTGAGCAAGTCCCTGGGACCTGCGCTGGGCGTGGAGTCACCCCACAGCAGGGACCTGGCCAGACTGGGGGTCTGCCTGTCCCCCATTGCCGTGTGCTGCCCAGCTCCCGGGAGCACCCAACCTGCAGGCAGGGCTGGGCAGGAGCCGTTCTGCAGCTGGGGCTTTGTCTGTGCCTGGAGGACAGCAAGGGTCCAGATGGGAGCAGCTGAGGAGGGGAGATCAGAGGCTTAAGGAAGCCAGGGGAAATCAGCGGGCCTGGCGCAGCTGAGGAGGGAAGATCAGAGTCCCGGAGCAGCTGGGGGGGAGATTGGATTAGTAGTTGAGAGATCAGAAGCCCGGCCCGACTGGGGAGGGTGGATCAGACAGGCGAGGAGCGAGGAGATCAGAAACCCCGCTCACCCGTGGGGGGGTTTAGGGAGGTCGGGACAGCTCACAGGGGCGAGACCAGACGGGGCGAGTGGTCTGCCAGCGCTGTCTGCGTCTGCTGAGCTTTAATGTGCGTCGGTGTGTTGGGTTTGCATCCCCCCGTGAGCGCACTTTGTCTCCAGCTCAGCAGCAGGAGCTCCCAGCCCGCCGGATCCATGCGAAGCTGAGCGCGGCACGGGCGATAACGCGGCGCTCTTCCCAGGGATGCCATCTGGGTGAGAGGCTGTTTGCAGAGGAGGGGCACGGCAGCAATTACACTGTGTTTCAGTCGAGAGTTCCCAAGAGCTACTAAAACGCTGCAATCCCTGCTAAGACCCCGACTGCAATGCTGCGAAACGTTTCCTCCCACCTGCAGGCACCATTCACCGAAGGCTGTGTTTGGCAAAACAGAGCCCTGACATCCTGCTTCTGCCCATCCGAGCATGGAAATGCAGCGGTCGTGAGGGGGAAGAGCTGTTTAACACAGATAACTGATAAAACAGCAGCTGTGCTGTTTCAGCTCATAGGTTGCTTCGGAGGTGGCACATTGGTGTCACCGTGCAGGTTCACCACCCCTGGAGCCCACCCCAGTTTCAGCTCTACACTGATTCTTGGAGCACCAAGTCCAGACAAACAGACCCATTACCTGTGCTGGCAGCCGTCCCCCTCCTGCTGCCATCTCGGGGAGCCGCAGCCCGTGGAAAGCAGCCCCCCAGGAGTGCGGGTTGGGGCACAGGGGGTGACACATGCCTGGCAGAGGGGACAGCCCTGGCAGGAGGTGGGCTCCTGCCTCTGCTGCCAGCAGTTAGGCAGCACTTAGGAGGCTTCTGCTTCTCTGTCTGGTTTTCCCAAAGGAGAATTAGAAGTGAAGATGGAAGGAAAAGCTTTCTAGAGTAGAGAGCACTGATCGCTTCTCTGGGTATGTGCTGTCCTGACACTAATTGCCTATTAATATTCCCTTTCTCGTGTTTCTTCGCCTCCTTCCCTTAGGCAGTGTGGCTTTGCTTCCCAGTGCTGCTTCCTGTGGTGAAAACACCTGAACGCAATGCAGAGGTGTTGGGTCACCCTCCAGAGCTGTAGGGATACCTGGTGGGGGAGGTGACTGGGGGCTACTCAATGCTGCCCCTAAACCCTCTGACCCCAGTTTTGGGTTTGGTTGCTGGTGCCTTGATTAAAGGGATGGAGCTCTGGCTTCCTGGTGCTCCCACCTTCAGAGATGTCACCTTGGGCCTTTGGCATGTGGACCTTGGCCACTGTAACTGGTGAGCACATTTTGTGCTGGCTTTTTCCAGTGCAGACTTTGGTGTCCTCCAGGTGCTGGGCAGAGCTGTGGGTGGCTGGATGGAGGCAGCTTTATGGAGCATGACTAATTGCTTCGTTGTGCCTTTCAGGCCCTGAAGGTGGGCTCAGGCTCTGAGGATGTAGGATTGGAAAGAAGGGGAGTGAAGCAGGACCATTCAGAGCAGCCTTGGGTTGGGTTTTGTGGTCACAGGCAAGACATGGATGAACCTTTTATGGAATTTCTGGATATTTTCCTGTCCCTCACCCACTTTCTTGTGTTTCTAGCTTGGGTTTCTTATTTTCTGGTGTTTCACTGACAGGGGAGATGTGCCTATCTGGGACGGAAGGCACTGCAGCATGAGCTGGGCATCCCTGTGCTGGCACCAGCCCCCCTTCCATGAGGTGCCTTGGAGCCAGCAGGGCTTGGTCCCTCTGGATCTGCTCCAGCCTGGCTCAGTCCAGCTGACCAGGGCCTCCTCTGCACCTGGTTACAACATCTCTGCCCTCTGGGAGGTGTAAAAGGGAACGTGTTGGCATATGGCAAAATCCAGGTGAGAAGGATGCTGCAGTTTGGATGATGTCCTTGTTGTTCAGTCAAAATGGTTTGATATCAGAGATGGGAAAATTATTTATACACAACTGATTTGAGAAACACAAACAGAGGGAAGGAAGGTGTTTTGCCTGGACAACAATGCCATGGTTTTGGCCACACTGGGTCCAGTATCTGCAAAACTGACCTTAAAGCAGCCCGTGGGGAAGATGTTGCCAGCATCACACCTGACATCTCACATCCCTGCCACCCTGAGACCCTCGTGTTCAGGACAACGAGTGTCTCCCTACTCTGGAGGCATACAGAGCTCCAGTTCACATGCACGGTGTTCCTAAAGCCACAGCAGATCCTGCCCCATGGAAACTGCAACTGCTGGGGCCTGGGATGTGCCTGCAAGACCATTTAAATGGAAAGCTAAGACAAGCTCATGCAAAAAGGTAACAGCAGAGGAAGTGGAAACCTGTAAAACCTTTGGACCATGTTATTTGCTAAGCTGATAAAAGATAAAGTGCATAAATTTATGAAAAGGGGAAATCCCTCCTGTATTCATATGGACTGCTTATGGTTTGACAGTTAAGTAAATACAGTTCAGAATAAGACCAGTTTGAAGGGAATCTGAGAACATAATGGGTCTCAGAGAATTAGCTGAATAGCTTTCATTTGAGATTACAAAACCACGGTGTAATATAATGTTTAAATACGAATGTGGCTTCAATATTACATAAAATAACCAAACAGAGATAAAACCACTGTTCTGTCCTAGCATCAGCTGGTAATCTTATTACTGAGTTAATACATCCACATGTGTTATGATCACCATTTTCCACTAACTTGACAGGCTAAGAGAAGGAATAAAAAAAAGTCAGAAAGGGTGCACACACTGCTTTTAAAGCTTACCAAACTGCAAAGCCTGGTGTAAAGCAAAGCCTGGTGGCCCAGGCTATACTGTGCTGTCAAATGTTGTCACTCTGGCATTGGATGGGGCAGGAGGGAGGTCTTGATTTTGGGGCATCTGGAAGAGGCTGGGAGGATGCTTCTTACTGCTGGTGTCATACTTCATTTAGCCCAGGAAAGACTTCATGTTCCTGGGCAGGGAACTGTTGAATTCATTGCAGGAAGGAAGGGAGGTGAGAGGGGTGAAGATGTGTAGTGGCTGCTGGTTTTCAGAAAGGAAGCACAGAAAGGTTTTTCGGTCTCTTGTGGTACATGTGGCTCTTGGGCTGAGGCATAGCGCAAAGATTGCATGTTGGGACATGGTTGTCCCCATGATGGATTCATTTGACACTCTATTGCATCCTTCCATGTGTCTGAAGGGCAGAAAGTGAAGAATTTACCGCAGTTTTGTGTCTTTGGTCTATCAGTGTTATCACAGGGAGATTGGCCCAAGTGATGCACTGTTCTAACACAGCTGTCCTGGCTGCAGCATCCTGGGAGGATGCAGAGGAACATGCAGGAGGGGCAAACACTCCCCAGACCCATCCACATCCATCCACAGCATCTCTAGGGGCAGCAGATTCCCAGCACGAGGAAGCCAGGAGGAAGCAATGAGCAGTGAGCATCAGGAGGTCAGGGGAAATCAGTTACAAACGAGTAACAGTAACATAAATTAACTATGTCCTTTTTCAGTGGAGTTTCTGCCCAAATGGTCACCACTTGTATCTGTGGTTTGGGGTAAGAACCATGCTGGGTGGTCAACCAGAGCCTACAGGTGGCAATGGGACCAGCACAAGGGATGCTTGTTCAAGGCATCCATAGGTGTGGTGTAATCAGAACGCTGCCACTGCTCCTCTGGGACCATTTCTTCGTGTTGCGTGGGAACAGCAGGCAGTATTTTCAGTGCTTTGGCATCTGCAAGGTCTCCCACTGTACACACATCAGGCTGCCTCGGCAGAGGCTCAGAGCTGAAGGGCGGGGGGCTCCTGGTCACACACCCAGGGATGTTGCGGATCTCACAGTGTTATTTGCAAAACATGCCAAGATGGCTTGGCCCAGGGAAAACAAATACCTTCACATCCGTGTTCACAGCCAAAATGATTTGCTCAGCTTTGAATTATAGTCCAAATGTTTTGAACTCTGGGATAATGCTGCTCACCAAACCCTGTACCTGAAAGGCCTCTTTTATGTGACTATTACTTTGGTGACCAAAGTGCCAGGGTTTTACAAGAGCTGCCTATCCTTTGATAAAACAAAATCAGTGAATTTATGCTGACAGCTTCAGATGCTGTGGAAACCTGAGCAACCTTTCACCAGCATATGTTTCTTGCTGGATCCTTCCTTAAGAACAAACCGCAGAAGCATCTTTAGTAATTTAATGAGCAATAAAGGAGACTATAAAAAAACAAGGATAATTAAATGCAATGATAGATTTTAGCACCCTAAATGGTTACCAGAAGTGCTTAATCAAAACTAAGGTTTCTGATAGGCAGAATGAATGGCTCTTTGTTGCCCCATAATAGAAAACATTTAAAAATAAAATGCAGGGAAAGATTTGGATACATTGGAATAACAGAATCGTTAAAAATCATCACAGCCTACCTCCTAATGCCCCTCTGATGCTTGAATAAAACATATAAAACAAAGAAAATTAGGAAGGTATTTTGTATATTGCTTTGATCTTTGCTTCACCTTTTGAAAATATTTATGAAGAGTGCTTTAATTCAATTTGGCTTCCAATTTTTTCATCGGGAAGAAGAACAAATATATTGACAATGCTAGAGGTTAGTCAGGGATGTGATCCCTTTTTTCCTGCAGCCTGTGAGGTATATTCCAGAGCATGGAACACTGGCTACCTAGGCAGAATGAAGGGTGATGTGTGTGTGTTGTGTGTGTGTGTGCTGTCAGGGTGGAGGGTGCACATACTCCAGCCTTGCTGCTGCTCTCATTTCAGCAGGAACAGGAAACTAAGGAAGGCACCAGAATTGCCACAAATTATTTCTTAATACAATAGTCTTTTGGAAAATCTGTGGATTAATTAAACATTTTCATGCAATAGCATGATGCTAATTGTTTACACTAAGCCAAACTTGCTTACGTAATTTGCCTTAATTGGAAAATTATTTAGCTTATAATTGTCATAGAGTATTAAAGAAATGAGGAAATATGGAGAACACAGAGGCAATCCTGTGCAGATGATGCTCTGGTGTGATTCAGGGTGACCTAATCATTAAACTCAGGCATTCATTTCTCAGGTATGTACAAAAGTGCTTGAAATTATGTGGAAGAATTATGTGGGTTGTAATTCTGACAGTTCATCGCCTGATCCTGCCCTCGCTCCTGCCTGAGTCCTTCCTGTGACCAGGAGGGAAGGGATGGGGAAAGCTGCAGAGGAGGCCAGACCCTGGGTCTCTGCTGGTGGTACCTGAGTAAGCACAGGGTTCTTCATTAAAATATCCTGTTTGCAAAGAAATCAAGAGGGATCTTTGCACTGGGTTTAGGTCACCAGACTGTCCACTGGCCAGAGTCACTAGTTGTTGTTTGTACTGGAAATTTGTAATGCCCAGTGGAAAACCTTGGAGAAGTCTTTGGGCAAATAACCGGGGCAGAGCTTAGGTCCATAAAGAAGGAGCGTGAGCAGCCTTTCCAGCAGGGACCAAAGCTCTCAGCACTGTCACTGGTGTGAGGTGCGTGTCAGCTGTGCTCCTTCATCAAACACCATCACTTTCTTGTCTTGGTGGTTTTAGTGAACAAAATCCTCTAGCAGCAAGGAAGCTGGAAACAACTTCTGTGTGTGCCACTGGTGAGGTGTTTGGGCTCATTTCTGGTTACCCCTTTACAGCTCACCTAGTACCCGGGATAATTCCTGTAAAGGCACTTTCCCAAGGATGTAGGTTTTCCCCAGTTGATTCAGGATAAGCTGGGACATGGTCAGGAGCTTTCTTGGAGTAAGTTGGTGTAGTGCTTTTGAAGATAACAGTGGGGCCTGTTAAATTAAGAGATACACAGGAAAAAATAATTTTTCCTACATGAAAAAATGCAGAGCAGCCTGGCATGTCTCAGAAGGGACAGGTGTCAGTGGGGGAGGTAACTTCTCCACAGGGAATGTCTCTGAGCAGCCACTGGCGTGAGAGGCCAGTATGGCCCTCTCACTGCTGCAGGGTATGGCCTCATTGCCCCGTGGATGAGGCTGTTTCTCCTTGCCCTGCCACAGACTTACCTGGGCTCTTACCCTTAGGATTCTGCCACACAGCATGCTCTCATCACACACGTAGGATTCCCAGATCTCATCTCGCTATCCCACTGGGGCAGAATCTCTGGCTGTGGGACCCTTCTCTTTCCCAGAGATGTGACCCTGCATCTCTGCGTCCTGGTGCAAGGTGCAGAAGAGCTCAGCAGCCCTGTCTTGGCAGCTGCGTTCTGGGGGAAGCCTGGAGAGGTGGGGGCCCCGGCGGCCCCGGGGAAGGCTCTCCTGCTGCAGTCCCGGCTGCCGTGCGTGTTTGACCCGGTGCTGGAGCGGGTGCGGCGCAGGCAGAACGGCCGCCGGCGCTGTCAGGGGTGCGGCTGGAGCCAAGGCTCGCCGCTCCAAAGCTGCCCCGTGTCCCGTGTCCCGTGTCCCGCAGCCCGGGGCCGCGGTGCCGGAGCGGTTTCAGCAGCGATTAGACTCGTAGGAAGGTAGAGGAGCGGAAATGCCGGGCCGTGCCCCCCGCGCCCCGCCAGCCCCTTTGTGCTCCCTGCCGCAGTCCCGGCCAGGAGCAGCCCAGCCTTTTTGCTCGTATTAGTCTCACCATCTCCCTGACAGGCGTAGTAATATATCGAGCTATCTCAAGCTGGGACTGTTTGAATGAAGAGAGAGTAAAAAAAAAAAAAAAAAAAAAAAAAAAAAAAAAAAGGTTTTGGACATTGCTAGCAGTGGAAAAAATGAATCAGCTTTGANGCAAACTGCTGCTTCAGGAGGGTGCAGGGACAGAGGAGCCAAAATTGCAGCCAGGGAGAGGGAGGCTGCCCTCAGGAGCAGGCAGAGCTGAGCTGCATCGCTATGTACGCATTATCATCATTTAATACATGTTGTCCAAGACGGCAGACTGTGTTTATGATCAGATGGGACTCTCCTACTGCTGCATTTAAAAAGTATTTTTTTTTACTTTGGCTCAGCAACTATTCTGATGGGAGGAAGAACATCAGCCTTTAAGGGCTGAGATCTAGTTAAATTTTTTTGGCATAAAAACCCCAGGCAATATCATCATATTCTGCTGCAATGATATTTCACGGTCTCATATGCCCAGTGGAGTTGTGTCCTGGATCACTGTCCCTGGTCAGAATCCAGCCATATTTTATTGAGGAGAGGGGGAGGTGGGAGAAGGGGAGAGGGAGAGAGGGAGAATAAGCAAATCTCCTCCTCTTTTTTCAATTAGGCTTATTTGTTCTTAGTTTTACTTATGGGTATTCACAACATATTTTCTTAAGAGCATCTATTCTTGAAGCTATGTAAAGATTGACAGTCTGCAGCATCATAAAGAAAACGTATCTGAAACACTTGCTCAGTGGAGTCTCAGAGGCACCAGGCTGTCCAAAATTGTTAATGCAGGCAGGCTGCTACTAAAGAGGCTTTTGCAGCTCCATCAAATGTATTAATTTTGAAGGGTGTTTCTTTGAACATTAAGCCTTTCTCATGCTACATGCTGTTGGCACTCTTTTGTCTTACAAACCTTTCAAAATTTATCCCAGGACACTTTAAGTTGAGGCTTTCTCCTTTTTTTGGGGTGGATTTTTTTTTTTTTTTTTTTTTTTTGACACTGCCTGTTTCTGTCTTAACTCAATAAATGAAGAGTGGATGAAGGGCTGAGTGCAAACTCCCTGCAGGATAGTTTGGGAAAAGATGATATGGAAAGAGGAAAAACAAAAGCACATGTGGCAAAAAATATGCGTATTTTACATCACCATTTTGTATGGTAAAAGTGGCTGGTTTGTGTGTATTTTCAAGATGTAGAGGGAACAAAATTATTCAAATATTTTGGCAACTCCTGCACGCTTTTTTTTTTTCTGTATATCATAAAGCACTTGCTTAGCAACTGAGTAGGACAGTAATTAAAAAGTAGTGGGTTTGCCAGTGGTCGTAAAAACTTACCATGGTTACCAAGGTGGTGTAGCTAAAGAAGTCAAAATATGCTCAAAAATTAAGTTTCTTTGAAACGAAAGCAGAGGTATATTGAGTAACTGCTGCTTAAGTTTATTGTTTTAGGAAGGCTGGAACTGGATCTGGTGCTGGTGCAAGCAGAACCAGTGTCCTTGCAGCCCATGGCATCACACCTGCTGATAGCCAGGGGGAACCTGTTCCTTGACTCAAACTCTGAGTAGATTGCCCAGAGCAGTGTGGCTGCCCCATCCCTGGAAGTGTTCAAAGCCAGGCTGGACGGGGCTTGGAACAACCTGGTCTAGTGGAAGGTGCCCCTGCCCATGGATGATCCTTAAGGTTGCTTCCAACCCATTCTATGATTCTATGATATTGACAGTCTTTGGGGGTTTTTGGAGTTACCATAAAGTTCCGGGCCATATATTAAAATCTCCACTTTTGGGGTCAAAAATGTGATTTGGAGAAATAAAAAGTTCTTTTTAAAGAACCATGTGCATTCTTCAGAAAGAGCTGTGTGATTTCTAAGCTTAGCTTATGAATCTTCAGGAGACCTGAAGCCCCCCATCCTCCCTGGTGTCTCAAGCACATCAGGCAGTGGCTGCTGCAGGTGGGTGATGGCAGAGTCTGCTTCCAAGGGCTGTTCTCCTAGAGGGAAAATCTCAACCTCGAGCTTGGCGATTCGCGTCTGAGAGGACCTGGAGGAGCTGACATGGAAAGGCTGCCTGCTTAGTGTCTGCTCTACAAATAGTGCTATTAAATCTGACTTTTAAAAGCACTGAAAAGTCCTGTGAGGTGAGACACACAGCCAAGAAGCACTTATGGCTGGGCTGTGTCTGCCTGCCAAGGTGAAATGCTGGAGCATCTGCTGCTCAGCTGCTCTGAGGCTGCTGTGAAGCCCAGAGAAATCATAACCCCCACACTGCTGTGACAGGACTTCTCCTGCCTGCCTGCCTCGTGTTCAGGTTCTGGCCTCCCAGAAGTTGGTGTATCCACACTAATCAGCAACACCTTGGTTTAGTATATACTGAAACGGGTTTCCATGTTTTACATATGAAGTGCTATGTGAAGAATATATTAATGTTCTTGAGCAAAGTCTATCTGGGCAGGAAAATGCCAACGAAGTGTGACTGAATCCATGTGAGAAGGAAGTAATTCCTTTTCTTCCATCTCAGCAGAGCTGTCCCAAGGCCAACACGATGAGGAGCATTGAAGGAATTACAGCCAATCTAAAATATTCAAGTTCACTAATTAGAAACATTTTTACATTTCCCTGATGGTGAAATAGCAAGTGGCAATTTCTGCTCCTTTCTTCACTTGCCCTGCATTACCTTGAAAGGATTGAGAGGATTCATGGACTAGAAGGTAACAGATGGGGAACACAGAGGACTTCAGATGCAAGAAAGGTACCTGTGTGTGATTGAGTTATTAATTTACGTAAATATAAAAACATCAGTACTGCACAAATGTCATATTTCAGCCAGAGACAGCCCTGGCTGTTTGGAGTTGGCAGTTTGCCTTCCAGCTTCTTTACACCTTGATTTTCTCAGACTTGTGTTTTAAGTATTTAGAGCTGCAAGACCAAGTAAGTACTCTGCTGCTTCTCTACCAAACACCCCTGCATGGGGTGGCAAAAGATATTAGACGGAGAGGGATGGACTCATTCTTCTTCATGCCTTCCCCTTTAAAACAGGAAAATCTGTGAGTTTTGTCTAAGGGAAGATGCTCGTAGACAGAATGATTGTTAATATAACACTTTCTGAGGGTAAACAGTTTCTTGATGTTCACCTGGAATTCTCCTTTATCTCGCTGTTTTGCTTCTCTCTCCCCCCTGGGGAGCATACACGGGTTTCGGTGTTTATCTTCTCTGAGCTGAGCTCCTGAGAGGTTGTTGAAGGCTGCTCCTGCTGCCAAGGGGCCGCGGAGATGAGCTTGGGCTGTGCGTGCTGGAGCAGCCCTGTCCCCACCAGCGGAGCTCTGTGGGAGCACCGGCCAGAGGTGCTGAGCCCCTGGGCTTGGGTGTCCCATGGGCAGGTGGAGCTGGAGAGGGAAGAGCTGCATCTGCAGGGAGCACTGGGGTGGGGGGAGAGCTTGGAACTGCCTCAAGGCCCCCTCAGCAGCCCATGCTGGGGGACACAGTGCCTTATGATGTCCCAGTGTGCCTCTGGGGTCAAGTGTGGGGTCAAGGTTTCTGAGGGGGACAGCTCAGCAGAGCTGTCCCAAGGGCAGCATGGGGAAGAGCAATGCTGCTGGTACCCTGCTGCTCTCCCGGGGAATCAGGCACATCTTGGGAAGAACAGGCACAGCCTGTGATGGCTTTCGTTGCCGGTGTTGTCACCTCCTGTGCCATCTTTGGTGCAGCTCAGCAGAATGCAGGGATGAGCCTGGGCTGGTCCCAGCCCTGTTGCCAGCTCCTGCCTGGAAGGTGGCTGTTTCTGTGCTCCTAGGGTCTCATAAACTGAGGGGGCAAAGCCATTTCTTTCCTTTCCATTCCTGCGCTGTTTCCTAAGGCCCATTTCTCCATCAGGCATCTCCTCCTGCTCCCATCTTTCCCTGCTCTCTGGCAACTCTGTGCCATTACAATGGCAATAAAAGGAGTCCCCAGATAACTATTTTGTATAAGCAAACCATGCGGTTTTAATGGAATTACCTCAGCCCTGAGAGTAAATAATTTATAGGAGGCAGTAAATAAAATATGTTTCTGTGTTCTTAAAAAAGAAAGAGTTCTCAAACTGCAATGCCTGCTGGGGGGGAATTAACCCAGAACTTGTCCCACCACAGAGATCCTGGCCAGGAACGGGACCTGGTGGGCAAAGCATCCAAGCCCAGAAGAGCTGTGGGAAGCAGGGTGGGGGGTTCAGAAAAGCTGTGGTCTGGGCAGGGTTCTGAGCCGCTTGCTGCCTGCCTGTGGTGCATCCGTCTGTCTGTCTGTCCATCCAGTGGGGCATTTCCGAGGTTGCCTCCCTGTAGCCTTGACCGTGAAACCCGAGCCCGCAGCGCTTGACCTGAATTTCCGAGGCACCCGCTGCAGCCCCTCCGTGTCACCGAGCCCCGATTGAAACCCGACCTCTGTCACTAATGGCATTAACGGGAGCTGCGGGCCAGGGCCGGCGGCAGCCCGCGGGTGCCCGGAGGGTCTGGGAAGGGATGCTCGGAGCGGAATGCGGGACGCCTGGAGGGCGAGGATGGATAATTCAGAGGGGGATGGATGGAGGGTGGAGCGCGGGGGATGCAGGATGCGTAGAGCGGAGGATGAAGGGTGTCTGAAGGGATATGGATGGAGGGGTACCTGAAGGGGTGTATCAGGGTGATGTGGGATGCCTGGGATTGGGAATGAAGGGTGCCCAGAGCAGGATGGATGGAGGAGAGTCTGAAGGGATGCACAAGGGGGATGGGGATGAGGGATGCCTGGGAGGGAAGATGAAGGATTCCCAGAGGGATATGAGAGATGCTGGGCGGGAGGGTGAAGGGTAGTCAGAGTATGGAGGGGCGCCTGGAGGGGTGCACCAAGAGGGATGAGGGGTGCCTGGAGTAGGATGAATGGAGGGGAGCCCAGAGGGGTGCTGTGGATGCAGGATGCTTGTCGGGAGCGCATGGAGGGTACCCAGAAGATGATGAACGGAAGAGTGCCCGGGAGGAATAGGCGTGCACGGAGAGGGGTTCAGGGCCAGCTGCCGTGCCTCCCGCCCTTCCCGGCCGCTGCAGGGGAACCCCCCCTCCGCGGGCGCGGTTCAGCGGCGCGGCCGCCCCCGGCCCCGGGGTGCGCTTCCCGGCGGCCCGGGGGGAGCCGCAGCCGGTCTCCCGCTGGCGTGGGGGAGTTCGGGCCGGGGAAGGCGGCAGCGGAGATTTACGATGCGGGAGGACAGAGCGTGAAAGCAGTATATCATCATCAGGTTGGGCTGAAAGAAAGAAAACATATCTTCAACAAAAAGAGGGGCTTCGCAATTCAGCTGCGTTGTTAGGACAACGCAAACTATCCTTGAAATGATTAGTTCCACTTCAAAGGCATTTACATTCAACAGGGGCAGACGCAGCCTCTTTTTATGTCGCCAGAGGAGGAGGGAAAAAAAAATAATAAAAAAAATAGGCAAGGAGGAGGTGGGGAGGCTTTGTGCTAAAGAGAGTCATATGTTTGCTTCTTCTATTTATTTTTCCTCATTCAGGGGACACTTGTGTAAGACAAACAGAGCGCTGGCAGCCGCGGGACTCCGGGCTGCTGGCCGGGGAGGTGGGCGAGGGGTGGCCGGGCAGGCGGCTCGGGGGCTGCACTCGGACTTCCCCACCCCTTCCAAAGGAGAAGTGAAAAGACAACAGGAAAAAAAAAAAAAAAAAAAGGAGAAAAAGAAGGAAAAAAAATTCCCTGACCTCAAGAGCTGTCTTTCCTGGGACATCTATTATTAACTTGAGGAAGCGTGACATATGTTTGGTTGGATCACAAAGACTCAGGGTATCCTGACAGAGTTGGGGAAAGATTTGAAGACTGAGATGTCTCCACTCTGCTCAGGAATTGGCTCCTATGTGATGGCCTGGGCTGGGAAGAAGTTTTTGCATCTGAAATCATGTATCTAAACTGCTTCCCAGAGGCTTTTGCATGGGAAAACCCATTTGGTGTGTTCCAGGCTATCCTGAATGGATAAAGAATGTGAAAGAGAAGAAAGATTCTGGCATTAGCCCAGAGGCAACATTTACCATACCCCTAACTGCTTTTTCAAAATCCAACCCATCTCCCCTTTCCCTGATCAATTCTGACATCCAAATGAACCAAGATTTCTCTCCTGTTTCAAAACACATCATGTATTATAACTCCCAAATTACCTATTGGTAGTGTTCCCATCATGCTTAGTGTTGGAAGTCAAAAAGCAGGCGTAAAGAAAATTAAAATTCAAATTACAGAGCCTATTTGGAGAGTTATCTGTGCTAATGGAAGGATTTCCCATCACCTGAAATGTGTTGCCCCAACACATGTGCATGTGTAGTGGTGGGCAGGAGGCTTGGCTCTGTCCCTCTTTTCCTGTTGCTTGTTTCTGCATGGTGTTTTGCAGCTCATCCTTGGGTTAGACCTCATGATTCTACTGGAGAAGAAAATTGAAATTGTAAAAGATCCTGGGCAACAGTTTTCTAAAATATTTTGTCTCCCACAGCTATCTCAACACATATGAACTGCATTATTCTCAATACTGCTGCTGATCAAAAATCTTTCTTTCAAGTCACTTTTGTGGGGAGGTTAACACTTTGCACATTTGAAACCTAACAACTATATTAGGATTTAAAAAAAAAAAGAAACTCACACATTTTTTAAGGTGTTGTGAACATTTTAACGCCTGCACCCACAAATTCTCTGCTCTAGCCCTGTTGGGAAGTCAGCGATGATGTTGGCCCCAGCTTTATGAAAAAAATAATAATATGCAAGCTAGTGTTTTAAAATGAAATCCTTACTCCAGTCAAGCTGTAGCTGAAGTCAAGGTTTGACTCATCCATGATCCTTGTTTTAGGTTATGAACATGCATGTAAGTAATTTCTGATGATTCCAGGAAATTTTCTTCCTTTTTTTCCCTCTTTCCCCATTCTTTCTTATTTTTCATCAGTCTTTTTCTCACAGGGATGGGGAGGCTCAGACAAGGAGAGTTGGAGATGTCAGCATTCACTCTCGGTTTCTTTCAGCCAGGGTTTGCTCATCTCAGATGTTTTGTTTGCTCTGGAGAGCTGTGGCCCAAGGAGGACCAGTCCAGTTCTGGATCACGTCTGGACCATGTGGGTTGAGGAATCATGGGCAGCAGCAACCAGAGCACAGAGATTAGAAATGGGCCTTTCTGTGATGTCAGCTCTCATGGTGGTTTTGGTAACTGGCAGAAATGTGGCCAAAAGTGTGGCAGTGGCTTTAGAGAGAAATGTGGTAACATTTTTTATTTTAGCGGGTGAATGCCACAGGGCTGGTACTCCAGAAAAAGAAAGATATAAAACTACAAGAATCGTAATAAAAATAATATAGTCTTGAAAATTAATAAAAAAAGGGTGGTCTTGAAAATAATATTGAATTGGCAAGGGAGATGGGAGAAGTGATGGCTGCTGTGCTGTGTGAGGGGCACCAGAACTCAAAGGTGAAGCTGCCAGAGCTGCCAGCCTGAGACACGTTAGCCACCAGTGTTAGTTTTCATTCCTGAAGATAAAGATACTTTTTCAGTCAGAAAAATGCATTTTTATTGAATTCCCTGCAAGTTCATACTTTTCAAATGTGTTTTCCATTTCTGACTTTCTTGTTTTATGAAACACTGGAAACACGAGAGCTTTTCAAATATCCTTGAGAACGATGGGAGCTTTACATTTGTTCTGTCATTTACTCTGTCATTTATAGAGGCCTTATCAGGAAACAAAAGCTGATGTGTGTTTTAGCTCTACAGCATCTTCTGATGTGGACCTTTCCTCTCTTCTGAGTTTTATTGTTATTCTGCCACCCTGTCCCTAAAATACTGGTGAGGCTGCTGGGGCTGCTTGGCTGCTGGAAGGAGGGAAGTGCCCTTGGGACTCCCAGGTTCGGGGGGTGCTTGTAAAGGAGAAACATGCCAAGCAGGGGAGTGAGGCTGGGTGAGCCATCAGCATCTTATGTTGCCTGAGTTCAAGAGTAGTCGTTTTCACTTGTTTGCCTCAGCTGATCCATGCCTGTCCCTAATCTGGCATTAACTAGGACCAGCTTTTGGTTTTGCAGGCAGATGCTGGTGACTGTGGCATCATCCAAGGTGCATTTTTTGGAATAGGAATGAGGAATATGGCTGTTGGTGAGAAACTCACCCAGTTACCCCAGATCCCTTTGCAGATCTGCTGGTCACAGCCTTCCCAATAACAATGCAAAACCTGGGTGAACGGGAAAATCCTCTTGGATATGGGCGTTCAACCCGAAGCTCTGATGCTCTGCTCTGGTGTCCTTGCACAGGGCAAGCAAAGAGTGAGAGGAGCAGCGTGAGGGGGGAGCGGATCAGGTGAGGAACGCCCTTCCTCATGTGGTCTCTTCCCCCCTTGTTATCCCCTTGTCTTTCCCTTTCTCTGATTTTTGTGTGTGTGTGCGTGTCTCCCTCCCCTCCTTCTTGTCCGCGCAGCTCCTCTCCCATTCTTGTCTCGCTCCACCCTCCGTTTCTCTTGTCTGACTGCCCCCCACCTCTTTTGTCCTGCTCGGCTGCTCGGCATCGCTTTTGTGTGTTAATAGCAGCCGCTGCCTCCGGCTCAAAGGATCCCAACGCGGCTGCCATCGCCCCCCGGCTTTTAATTCAGCTGCTCGGGACCAAGGAGGGTCCTCTGTCCCGGCCCCCGGGCAGTCCGGCGGGGCTGATGCCCACTCCCGGGATGTGTTCGCGGGTCCTCTCTCGCTGGTTACAGCCGTCCCTGCCACGGCCTGAGGGGACAGTCCTGGCGGCCAGTGCACCAATCCCCCCGTTAGCTTGGACAGCACATGGACAGGGTGGTGGTGAGGCAAACTGGAGCTGCAGTAAGATCTTCCAGGTTGCTTTGGGCCGCGCTGAGCTGTTTTCCCGGAGGTGCTGGCACCCATGTGGCAGGAGCCAGGGAAAAAGGCTTGTACCTCCATGGGGACGTAGAGGCGCCTTGTGTTTCCATCCCCACCTGAAGTGTTTCTCGTTTTGTGTTACGTTCAGCTTAAAACACTCAGGAAAGAAGTTTCTGTGGGAACTTTTCCTTTGAACATATGGAATTTGCTGATTATTGCAAGGCAGGAATTGGTCGCTCAGAGCAGGCCCTGGGAATTGGCCTTTTTTGTCTCCGAGCACATCCCCATGGGGTGTGCAGGGGCTCGTCTGTGGGCTCCCTGCCGCAGGAGCGTTCCCGTCCATTCGGGAATTGGATGGGGTGGGGCAGCAGATGACAGACAACGTGCATCCGTGGCTCATTCCCACCGCACACATTGCCAGCACTCGCCCGGCAGCAGCTTTGCCGGCTGCTCCTCCGTGAATCCCACGATCTGTAATTCTCACAGGAGCCGTAGTTGCCCCTTTTCCCCCACAGTGACAGCTTGCCACATGCTTTATTGCTCCTCGCCCTCCTGGGAAGCCTCTGATTGCTCTCGGGAGCCGCCACGCTCGGCCGAGCGCATCCCAGAGCCGTTCGGGTGCGCGGGCGGGCGCGTCCCCTCCCGGAGCGGGGACCGGGCCGCGGGGCTCTGCTTCGCACCGCGGCGTTTTCATGGCTGGATAATGTTTGCTGCAACTCCGTGTCACATCTGTTTTCGAAGAGCCACACTCCCTGCGCTGGTTTTGTCCCGGGGAGCTCCGGGCTGCGGCCGTGTGTCTGCAGCGAGGTTGGCAGGAACAAGCCCCGTCCTCCCAGCCCCGGGAATGCCAGGATGCCGTGTGGGGATGCTGCCTGTCAGCCAGGGGATGCTGAGACCTTTAGTGCTGGCTGCGAGGAGGGCAGCAAGGGGTGATGGACCCAGCCTCTGGTAAATGCAAAAGAGTGGCAGAAAATAAGGAGGCTGAAAAAAAAGCAGCCAGTTATCAGAAAAATTCTTTCTAAGGAACTAAACTATTTTCCTCTGAAACTGTGTCGGGTCATTTGTAAGTAGCCCGTGCACTGCAGCTACACTTAGATTTAAAGGTGGAAACAATAAGGGTGAGTGAATGCATTTTTCCTAAACTCATCCTTTTTGAGACTTGTTTGAAACATTTTTTCCCTGACACTGTTTTTTTTCCTCTGAAGAGAACAAGTTAAAAAAAAATATAGCAGAGATAGAAGGAATAAATGCTAATGGGATGTTAAATGAAGTACTTATGTTACACGCTGATGGGTCACATTTGTACACCCCAGGTAAACATTCCCATAGTAAGAATAAAAATACATTTGTTTATAAATGTATGTATATATCTATATATAGATTGAGATACAGGTTGCTTGAGAGCTTGTGGATGTGCAGATAGGCGTTTGTGTGTGGTAGGTAGAGAGAGAGAAACAGAAATCCACCTGTGCTGCCATAGTTTTGCAGTGTGGTGGGCTGGAGGGAGCAAGTCTCTCATCCACCCCACAAGTTGCTCTTTTTTTAAAAAATAAATCTCACTTAAAACCCACCACAGGTTGAGATAAAACAAGGCAGATTCTAATGAACACCAAGAGGTTTGAGCCCCCCGAGGAGGAGCTGTGTGTGCGTTTCCACAGCATGCTGACCTTTTGTGTGAGTGCTTCAGCCTGCCACAGAGTCAGCCTGCGTGACCTTCTGGAGTGTGCAGGAGTTGCAATGTCCTGGAGAGAAATCCTGTCCCTGCCGAATCCACTGCAGCATCCCAATGCCAGCCAGAGCTAGCATCAGTAGCACTCGATTTTCTGAGATCACACACCATCACTGCTGTCAGAAAGGAATATAAAAGCCTGTTTTTATTAATCTAGTACAGCCTTCTACGTATTAAAAAATAGTTGTGCTATTAATAATGAATTTGTCACATTTCTCTGTCAGTTCCAATTTGTGTTACTTCCCAGCTGGCAGCAGCTTTGTCAGCAGTGCAGTGGGAGCTGGCAGAGCTCTTACCTGGCACCTTGGCTTCTCCTTTCTGCCCTGTGTACAGTCCCTGGGTGTTGATTGCCAGGGGGTCCATCCCTCCCACCTTCCAGAAAAGTGCCCTGGTTCTTAATGCCATAAGGAAGGGGAGGCTGGCTCAGCTGGCAAATGTGGCCTGAAAGGTGTTTTCTGTTCCTTGGAGTACTGAAAGGAATCAGAATGGTGAATACACTGGTTTTTAAATGAAATTACCTAGTCAGGTTTTTTGTCACTCTGAGAAGTTAAGTAGTTGAGCATAGACGTCACTGGGTAACTGGTAAGGCAGTAACTTAAACGTTCCCAAATAAATATGCTTTTCCTCCACTGAGACTAGATTTGACTTTGAAGTAATGGAGCACAGGGGATTGCATCAAATACCTGTTACGGCCATTAGCATCTCCTGGCAGCAGCCATTCTGGCAGTGGGAATGGTGAGCTGCAGCCTGTGACTGAATCCTCCCATCATGTTGCCTTTCATGGAGCAGGTCTGATGGACTGATGTGTTGTGGGACACTGTCCAGAGTCCCAGGGAGCCCAGAGAGGTGCGCGACTGCTGCTTGTCTCCTTTTCAGTATTGCTATAGGAAACGGCATATACCTCTGTCACTTCCAATGAACAGCCCGTTAAGTCTGGAATTGTCTCTTTGGTTATCTCTTGCCATGGTATTTTTCAGTCTGGTTTCAGAAGCAGATGAGGCTCTCACTTCTCAGTTGCTGATCTGTCCCTGTTCTGCTGCTTTGCTGACTCTGAACCCATGAATTAGAGGCATTGCACTTCAGTAGCTGTGCTGAGCCCAGGATGAATTGGTATTGCCCTTGAAATCACAAGTCAGGCTGTGCAACATTGTGGGAATGGCTTAAAAACTTGAAACAGAAATAAATCAATATTATTATTTTTTTTTATTAATAATAATAATGATCTGAGGTTTGATTTTCTCTGGATCCTTTGAACCCAGGGGGATGCAGTGCAAGAGGATATAATAAAGGGGTGATGAGATGGCATGTTGCCTGGTCACTGCTGTGATACATCCTGGAAAACTGGGGTGTGGAGCCAGTGGGAGCCTCGGTGGCCAGTGTGGCTGTGCTCTGCTCCTGGCATTCCGGCTGTGCCAAGGGCACCTTCCCAGGCACACCCATCCCTGCACGCCAGCGCCAGTCCCTCGGCACAGCGAGGGTGCAGCAGCGTACAAAGCACCATTAAGCACTCACTGCAGACCCCAGCTCAACACAAGATGGGGAAAACACTTGAAAGTGACAGTCTGAATACACACCGAGGGCATTTAGCACAATGTAGCACTAAGGGTTTTGAAGGAAAGTTCTGTTATTGGGAGTGTTTGTTTATTTTCTCAACTCTCATTACTTGCTTGCTTGTCACGGTCCCTAATCAAAATATTTGCTTATCCAGAGAACAGGCTCATGAATGCCTCAATGGGGAGCACAGCAGTGGGTGATGATGGCATGGTCCTTTGCCCCTCAGTGCAGGGAGCTCCGGGGACACTGGTGGGTGCTGCTGCGACTGGCATCTCCACCATCATCCTGGAGCCCTGGCAGGAAATCCTGCAGTGAACCTGATGGGTTATGGTTTATCTAGGCAGCTTCAGCCCTTCTCCACTGCTCTTTGCAGTTCTGCTTGGTGAGAGGCTGTGGCTCCTCCCGCAGCAAGGGGGGACAGGGCCTGGGGGCTCCATGTGGAGCCGTAAGTGGGGGGAATCGTTCCTTTCCCTGAGCCTCCCCAGGGCTGGCAGCACCTGGAACACTCACAATGTTGCTGTCCCCCACCCTGCTGGGGTGGGGATGGAGGACCTCCCCTCTGGCAGAAAGGGGAGGGGTGACATCCTCAGACCTGCCATTACTGTGTTTTTCAAAGCACTAGATTCTTTTTGCAATGCTAATTTGTGTGTGAGGTTTATTTCTCCTTCTTAGCTGTGAGCTTTATGAGTTTTGCTGCTGTTGCCTGTGCCACATGCTTTTAAATTATTGCTCATACCCCAATGTTTATAGCCTTTGCTCTCACCCTGTGCTGTTATAAAATCTTCTTTTGTTTAACACCCCAAATTCTACTTGACAACAAGCACAGGTACCGAGGCATCAGCTGCACCACCAAACATCTGCCCCACAAATTCAGTCCTCAGTGGGCACAACGAGAAGAGGCAATATTTTCCCTTGTTTTTAGAGAAAAGTTACTGAAAAAGAAAGGGGAGACCAATGAGCTGTAATTATAAAAGTGTTGGTGTACCTGTGCCTGAGTGCTGAAACGTGGGTGCAGCCAAGAACTGCTCTCACGAAGCTCAGCAAGAGACAGGTAAATTTGGAGCTACTTGAAACTGGCATCATTAAAAAACCGTGGGACTGAATATAAGCATCTGGTAGGAAAATATTTGAACTGTTAACCTGAGACCAAGAAGGAAATGTGGTAGAGGTGTCTCCAGGCTGTACCACGTGCCATGTGCGGGCAAGGTCTTTGTTTAACTCTTGCAATGGCATGAGAGTTGTGGCCACACTGAGGCGGGATCCTGGCAGTGATGCTGCTGCTGCACCTCTGGGCTCACAGGATATAAGGAAGAAAAAGTTAGAGAATCATTTTTATTAGATCAATAGTTAAGTGAGACCTGGGTGCTTTTAGAGAGCCCTCTGTGACAAACACCTTCACAAAGGTCTACATGATTAACAAAAGATTCTTCTTGAATGTTGGTTTCAAAGTTACCTTTGTAGGAAAAAAATCTGTAAAATACATGTGTGTCTGTGTACCCATATCCATTCACAAAAAGCCCAGAGCTTGTCTGTAATTTGCTGGAGAAATACAAATGTGGTGGTTGATCTTTCTTTTTAACTGAATTGAATATTAGCATTCTAGGCTGGACTTTTCCATCTGTGTCCTGCAAAAAATTATACAGGAATTTTCTCTGACTGTGATGTGAGTGAGCCTTATGAATGTGTGTGTTCAGCCTAATAAATTAATGACATTTTATTTTTATAAATAGATGTTTTTCAAGAGTTTGGACCAAAGCAATCAGAAATTCTTATTAATCTATCACAGCTAACTTTCTAATTAGTGTATGATTGTTGTTTTATAGAAAATGCCAGTTAAGTATTTTTGGTTTTTCCCCAAGAATGACTCCTGGGCACCCACAGAAGGTTAATCAGAATGTATAGGACTAAATAAAGGAAGAATTTGTCCCCCAAACACCAATTTTCTGAAAGAAAAAACAAAGAAGCTTCTGAGAAGCAGTGCAAGATGCTACTTTAAAATTCAGTTATTGTCTCAGTGATTGACTGCACTAACTGTATCCTGCCAGAAGCGACTGGCTTTTAAAATATATATTTGTGATTAGTTTAATTCATGGAGCCTTTTTCCTCTGAATTGATTTGATGAAATGAACTAGGCAAATAATAAATTTTTCACTGGAATGAATCTGCTTAATCAATTTAGACAATCAGTTTGTTCTTTGCTTAATAACATTTGCAAAAAGAAAACAAAGTCTTTCATTAACAAGGAAGGCCAGACATTTATAATGAGAGGTGGCATCTAACATCAGGTTGTGTCTTCTGTAGGAGCAGAAAACAGGATTAAACATCTGGTACAAGTACCTGGCTCTGAAATGCTTCTCCTGCTACTCAGTATGGGATTCAACAGTAAGTAGCAGAGAAGAAAACCCTGGCACGAGTCCCATTTTCATCCCTGGACATTTTGCCAGGGCAGGAGTTAATGACAGGTACATGGGTCCAGATCTGAACCTGCCTCAACACCCGTGGAGGCTTCCAGTCTGCGTTCCATGGAAGCTCAGGGAGGAACGCAGAGACCAAATGCGGTGTCAAAATCCTGCATTGGACAAAGTTCTCTCATTTGCTATTTAGAGAAGGAGTTTATCATGGAGAGTCATTAAATATCTGCTTCTTACAGTGGGCTGCAAAGTAACAGCTCAGCTGGGAAGCCTGGGAGTTCAAAGCATCCCTGCACAGGGAAAACAAACACTGCTAGCCAGAGAGTGATTATGCTTGTACTGCAGTGCAGAGGACTAGTAATTTTAAAGACATTATCTCCTAATGTTTTATTTTCACTGTGTTCTGGATTTTATGTTGATTTTAATTATACCTCTCAGGAATAATATCTGGTAAACTAATTTTGGTGAATGGCAATGAAAAAGCATTATCCACCTACGGTAATTACACATATTTCTTAGTCCCTAGATTAAATAGTTTTACTTAAACTGCACTACAGAATTTATAAACATCTTTTTGCAAAGTCTGCCAGTGGATTTTCAGATAATAGAAATCTAAAATACTAATCTCAGCATCCCAGATGGCTGCCTCTAGGAGCAACATAAACTGTTACCCCTGACAAATTTCCTTTTTCAGCTTTCTCAGAAAAACACAGGAAGCCAAAGCAAAGACATTCAATATTTTTCCTCATGGTTGCTATTAATTTAATAACTTGGGTGTTAATCCTTCTGTCTTTGAAATCAGAAGGGTGGGGTTTTTTTGCCACTGAGTTCTGATGCTGAGTTTTGCCTGTCCAATTGCTCTCCCAGGAGGTGGTAGAAATGCCCAGCTGCCGACAATGGGCATTTTCTGATGCTGCTCAATATACAGGAGAATTTTAATAATCCCATCTTACATCCAGTGTAATAATAGACTGACACTTTGGGTTCTTTTGATTAAGCAAATATCCTATTTACTAAACCGAATGCTCAAATCCATTATTTCTAATATTTTATTGTGAAAAACATTAACAAATAGTATCCTTTCCCCATGTTTTCATCACATTTGGAAACAGAAGCTGAGGATGAGTAGTTGATTTCACTTGTGGGTGATGTCTAATGACTGATAGCCTCCTCCTGGGACACTCTCCACTTCTCTCCACCATTGCCTTGTCCTTCAAGCCTCTCCTCAAAGCACATCTTTCCCCCAGCACTTTGCAGGTAGATGCATTTGGAAGTTCTAGACTCAAATGAGTAGTAAAATGGAAGTAAGTCCAGGTGCCTGCAGGATGGGACAACTTTTCCTGCTCCTGAATGACTGCTGTGTCTCTTTCAGCACTCCCTTGCTCCCAAAAGCGTTATGTGTGTCCCTAGGGTGAGAGGTAAGGGTTTACCCAACTGTGTGATGTTTTCTGCAGAAGGGGTGCTTGGTGCCAGAGCTTCCTTTTGTTTGTTTGGGTTTGGTTTTTTTCTTTTCTTCCTCTGAAATCCTTAAGGAAGGCTGGGTCAGGAAGCTTGAGTTAA
This sequence comes from Pachycephala philippinensis, assembly GCA_013397055.1. NCBI lineage: Eukaryota > Metazoa > Chordata > Aves > Passeriformes > Pachycephala > Pachycephala philippinensis. The sequence goes on from VWZT01001622.1 coordinate 277,799, forward strand.
GAGTCTGGCAGACCAATGTAAGGATGTTAAAGAAATTATGTAAAAGACGCATAGCAAAAAATTAGGGTGAACCGAAGGCAGAAGCATGTAGGAGAAAAGGAGGGGTTTTGTGCTAGTATGGATATCCCAATCAGTGTGGCAATGTTAAGCCTGGCTTGGGGGAGATCCTGCTGGCTCTTTAGCTGGACCCAGATTGCCACAGCCTCTGCTGCAGATTAAGGTGCAGTTACATGTTGTCCATCCTGGCATCCTGTAGCTGGTCACCTCTCTACTGGGGGTTTTCCCTTAGCATTGATTAATGCTAAAACCAAAATTCCATTAGTGTCTTTAAATTGTTCTGTGTAAATGCACTTTACAGTCAGATTCTACCCCACCCTTGCAAGCTGTGGCAAATATCTGCAAGCCAATCTCTTACCCGGGCACGAGCTGTTCAAATCCGCTGTTTTATTTGGGATTTCTGTGTGTCAGAAAAGTGAAAAGCAAGGACACAATACATCAGAACCAGCTTCCCTATTTAGCACTGTAGAGGCACCATTTATACTTGAGGCTAAACTTGGACTATTATGCAGTGGCAACACCTGCCCTTTCACAAGACTGGACTTTTGTAGTCGGGGAGATCAAGCAATGAAAAAGCACCACTCCTAATTCTCGCCTCTGAAAAGTCCCCGTCAGCTCACATTGTACTTTTCCAGAGAAGAGAATGCTGTGAAGTCCAACTTGAATCTTTCCTCCCAGCTTTAAGCTCATCTTTACCCTAAAAGTAGCAATGCTGGCAATGGAAGCTCCCCTTCTTTGCCTGTTCTGATGGTGTTGGGGCTGGACACGTGAGGGTTTTGGGGAAGGTGGGAAGGTCTGTTTGTGCCTGTTTCTGGGACATCCAAAGAGCGACTTTAAAGCCTGGTTTTTACCTTACTGAACTTGGAAAGAAAGGTTGTGCTTTTTTAAAAGGGGGGAAAGACCGAGTCTGTGCTTTTAATGGGCATTTTATATAGTGATTTCTATTAGATAGGAAACTGAAAAGATGTAAGATTTACATACTTGTTACCAGTGACCTGCAGTACCTGATAGTGTGAAATACAATACTGGACTGAGTGCAGTGACTCCCTGCATGATGGATGCTTCATCTGGTCAGCCAAGGATTTCCACTAAAGAAAATAGGGTGGGATTTTAGGTTTGGGGTTTTTTTCTATCCATTCCTGTCAGTCTCTTCTTGAATTGTTTCTACAGACTCTGGTTGGGGGTTTTTTGGGGTTTTTTTTGGTGGTTTTTTTTTTGTTTGTTTGTTTGTTTTTTTTTTTTTTAATAATAGGAGAACTATCAGGTGTAAAAAGACATGTGAGATAAAGAAAGATTAAGAAATCTCTAAGGCCTCTAACAGATGTCTTACAAATGAATGAAATTATTTTTTTGTCTTTTCAGTAATTCATTTGACAACATTTGATTAATAGGATTAATGTAGAAATAAAGGTAACAAGTAATTGTTAAACGGAATCTAAGAGCAAATGTGTTCCACTTACTGAGTTACGTGTTGTTAGAAGAGCAGAATGCAGGAAATCTACAGCCTGTAGATTCAAACTGGTTAAAAAGTGTAAGCCAAGAAATATTTTGTTCCAGTTTTTGACTGTGAAAGAAATAAATAAGGAATTTTAAGTGTGCTCTGTATTATAAAGAGATTATATGAGATTTAATTTTGAAGTAAATCTGTGCAGTTGGGAAGAACTGCTGTTAGGTGTTACACTGCTTTGTTTTGGTTGGAAAACTAACTTACTTGTAATAACCCATTCCTTGTACAGTATATTGAAACTTTTATTTAAACTCAAAGCTAAATACAGGGCAGGATTCTCCACAGACAGAAATTAATTTAATTTTGCGGCTGGTCTCTCATTAAGCATGAGTAACCTGTGTCTGTCCCAGTCCCGGGGACTTGGGACTTGTTCTGGTGCTCAGGCTTGGCTTTACAGTAGCTTTACTCTGTGTGTGAGCAGAAGAAATGTGCAAATAACAAACAAAATCCAGCAAAGTCTCTTCTGCCTGATCTGCATTAACTGTCCTCCCAGGAAACCCGCTCCAGACTGTTTTCCTTTCATCCTCCAGGAATGCCTTCCTAAAAGTATTTAAGCAGCAATTTGGTGTAACATGGGGAAGGGGCTGTTTAATAGCAGCTAATTGAACACTTCTGACTTCTCAGCCACTGTAACATTTCCCAAAAGATACTAGATACCAGAAAATATACTGAGTCTTTTTATGTTGAACAAGTGTCAAGCTACCTGTTCTCGGTGGCTTTGGGTGAGCCAGTCGTGAAAAAACACCAGAGCTGCAGACTTGCCATTTTGTGGGGGAAATGTAAATTCTGACATCGATAGTTTGCATCTCGGTACTTTGTGGCTGCAACCTTAAACATCGGTTATGGCATTATATTCTTTCTGTGAGGTCGTGAGGGTTTTTGTGGTGTTTTTTTTGATGTTTGTTTAAGCACCCAGAAATCAAATATTAACCTGTTTAAGAATTCAGTGTTACATGTAAGGCAGAGAAGAGCTGCAGGTGGTGACAGGAAACCGGATTGTGTTTGATCTGGCAGTTTTCATCTATGCCACCATTTTATTCCTGCTGTGGGACTGCAGCAAAATGGTGGTTCCCTTGTTCAGTACCTCGGTGATGAATAGGGTGTGTGAAATCCCAGCTCCTGCATGCCAGGGGCGGCGCTCGCTCCGGAAAAAGAGCTCACTGAGAGATGTACCCTTGCTAGTGTCTGATGCACAATAGGATCTCCTACTGGGGAGTTCCTGGGATTGGTGCACGGAAAGAACCACATTAATTCTTCTCATGGGATGAGGATTTAGGAATTTCATTGTCCAGTGAGTTTTTTCCTCTTGTTCTTGTGTTTTCTTTGGGCAGGGGAGGGAGATAATCTCCTTGGAGCATATGTACAGGGATGCCTTATCATCATGTCTCTAAGAGAGCCAAGTGCCTTGCTTGGCTCCACACCTTCAAGCAGCCCCAATCTTTCCTCCTATAGGCTCTGGGATGAGTTTTACTCGAGGATTTTGCTTGGAAGAGGCTAGGTGTGGAGGCAGATGGCAAGTTGTGCAGAGCTTGGCTCACCCAAGGGGTATCACTGGCCATGGTCCAGGCAGGAGAGCAGGGACACCCTGCAGCTAACTGGAACCTCAGTTTGGAAAATCTTTTCCAAGTAGAGACTTTTGCAGCTCTCTGCTGACCGAGGAGCTTGTCAGCCCTTTCTTGGCCATTCCTGACATCCCCCTGAGAAGGTGGCAGCAAAGTTTTTGTTTGACAAAATGCATCTGGTTGGAAGGGACCACGGTGGCTCATCTCCCTGCTCTCATCCCAGAGCACATGGCACATGATTGCATCTGGATGGTTCTTGAATCTCTCTGTTGAGGGAGACTTCAAACCTTTCTGGGCAGTCTATTCCAGTGCTCAGTCACTGCAGAAGAACAATGTTCTTCCTCATGTTCAGATGGAACTTCCTGTGCATCAGTTTCTGCCTGTTGTCTCCTGTCATTGCTTGGCACCACTGAGCACAGCCTGGTCCATCCCCCCTGCACCAAAGAGCTGTGCTCAGTGCTGGTTCCTTTGGCTGACCACAGCCATCTCCATCTGCCAGGGATCTCCAAGGGCTATCATAAAATCATCAACCAGTGATCTCTCCAATGAACTCCCAGACAGAAGGGGGGTGTTTTGGGCCTTTTGGGGAGTTAGGCTGGTCTGTGGGGTCACATAGCTTGAAGGTTCCTGCTATTCTTGAAGCCAAAAGCTTCAGCTGGAACTGGCATCTTCTCTGCTGAAAGAAACCTTTCTCCTGGGTGGTGACTGCACGTGGTAACCCCCATGCAGAGGGAGGACCACCTATGGCATCTCACAGCCATCACTGGATAAAAAGGGACCTTCTGGTCTAACTGAAGTGTCTCTTGGGGAGAGATCCTTCTGATCCTTGCTGTGCCCTGAGACAAGTACAACTGTGGGCCAGTAGTGTTCAGGTCCCGCTGTGCCCTGCCCAAGCACATCTGTAGGAGTTGCTGGGGTCGTGTGTGTGTGTTCATTGATGCAGTGAGCCAAATGGACTGGGGCATGGATTTGCTGCCTTCCGGTCTTAGAAAGTAAATTGCACAACTCTGGGCTGACTGACATAATGATAATCCATTGGGATTGCTTGTTCTCTAGTAACTTAAAAAGGGAATTTTGTGCCGGGATGAACTACAGAAGAGAAGCTATTTCAGCAAGGATTTTCTTTGGCTTCAAGTCTTCTGCATGCTTCAGCCTCACAGTTGTGCTTAAAACTGTTGTGTATCGATAAGAGTTTCCTTCCACCCATAATCTCTTCTCTCCTTCTGTTCCCTGCTGTAAACAAGCCATTAAAAATGTGTTTATGACATCACAGTTGGTGACCATGGAAATGACTTTGATGTTAGAAAGACAAATATAGCATCATGATTTCACGGCAAGATCAAGGCAGGAGAAGACCCTTGTTCAAATGGTGGGTAATTAACAAAGGTGGTGGAGGGGAAGTTTGAAAAAAAAAAAGTGAAGAGCCAAATGACTGAATATGATACACTTTAAAGATTTTTTCACAGTGTAAAAAAATAAAATGAATTTCAAAAATCTCTTTCAAATGAAAAAATTGCAATGCTCTGAGTGTACTCTTTTAAATAAAAGCCTATAGGCTAAACAGAGAAGTGGAGGGAGGAAGCTTTGGAATAAGAATTACATATATGCCAAAAACTCCAGAAGGCATCTTTCAAGCTGCAGTGGTCTGCGCTTAAATCAGGCTTGGAGCATCGGGGCCAAATGAGACCACGGGACCAGCCTTCCTCCAGTTTACACCAGTAACAGATTTATCTTGGAAAATCATCATCCCTTGCCGTGTTATCCTCATGGTCATACCTGCCTGCAGCCAGATGCCTCAAAGGAGTCAGGGGAGCCAAGTCTGGCAGCCAAGCAAAAGTCTTTGGCTCCTGATTTTGCTGCGATTCCAACTTCTCCTCAATCCATTAGGCCAACGCTCCTGGCATGGCTGCATCCATCATTTACACAAGCTGTTGAAAATAAGCCCTTGTTTTCACATACATTTTATTAAATCGTTAGCATTACACACTTCAGAGGTAGCAGGACCAAGCCTGCTAGCAAAATATTGTCAGAATCCTTTCTGGGCTCCCTTTCTGAGCAGTTGCTCCAACATATGTAATTATGAATAAAATAGTCTGTGAAAAGACCTCCTTGGATTCAGAGAGAAATGAGAACAATAGTGTAGAGATTAGAAAAGATGGTTTTTCTCAGCTGATTGTTTTTAATAAAATGGTAAAAGTGAAGAAAATACCAGGAAACTATAATTAGGATGATAATGCATTGTTCTGCAGAAATATGTGCCCTGTTGCCTCTCTTATTACAGAGCAACAAAGGGAATGAAGTGTAAGGGAAGGGGAAAGTGGGGATGAATGGAGGCTGTTAAATGCTGCACTGGAAGGGTCAATAATCTTGTCTGGAAGGTAAAGCTGATATAAAAAAGCCCTGCAGCAAGGCTGCCCTGAGTGCTGCCTCGCCTGTTTAAAGGGTTACTCAGGCCTTGGGGCTGGTGGGTCTCCTTGGCTGCCCCATTCCCTTTGGCCTGGCCAGGAGCATGGCTTGGAAATGTCGCCCAGGACTTTCAGGTCCTGCTGCTGAAGTCCACGCTTCCTCCTGTGCAAGGAACCCCCTAAGGTTTGGGGGATTTGTATGTTCTTCACATCCAACTTCCCCCGCAGCTGAAGGCTCAGCCCAGCAGACGGAGAGGAGGACGCAGCCCCTCTGTCTTGGGTCTCGGTACTGCCACCTCTCCCAGCTCTGCCTGGCTCTATGTGCCCTCTCCGCTCCCCAAAACATTCCTGATCCCATTGTCACAGAGCAAATAGCACATACACCCAAATTAGCCCCTGTCTTGGCTTTGAGTGGTGTCCAGGCAGACTTGGCTTGTTCAGTGACACCCTGTGACAGTCCTGAGCTGCCATCAGCCTCTCCCTGTATCATTAGGGATTCAGTGTGTTATTGTGAGCAGGTTTGGTGTGTGATTCTCTCTCCAAGCCACGTGGAAATGGTTTTGCTTATGAAACAAGTTATGGTGCTTTGTTCTTCCTCTGATTGTGGAGATTTTATGGTGGCCAGCACAGGGCTGTTGGGGTGGATGCTTGTGCCTGTGCCCTTTTGGCTGAATTTGCTTGTGAATGAAAACTGACCGGTGTGTAGCTGTTGAAAAGGGTTTTTCACACTAGTGTTTTGCTGGTTTAACAGGGGATTTCCAGAGAGCTTTATGTGCAAGTATAGAGAACTTCAGTTCTCCTTGGGCTAAGGCCTCTGTGGTAGCCAGGCTGCAGAAATTCATAAAGGAGCAAAAACTGTGTTACTGAAGGGGAAAGGAAAGCTTTGGACTCGTTGGGATTTCTTTTTGTTATGCTCATGTCTGGTATCTACTTTGGAGAAGGAAAACATTTCTCATCCAACAATCCCTCTGCTTCATCTCCTCTAGTCAGACCAAATTTTACATCTATGAAATCAGTACAGGAAATCAGAAAACAGTGTCTTTCCCTAAAGAAGAAAGAGTGAATCCTTTCAGCCTTATACCAAGCAGCAAGAAAGATCATAAAATTGAAACAATCTAAAATACTCCTGGTTCACATTTAGCAGCTGTCACAGAGCAGCAGGGAAGTGCAAAGTGTAGTTATTGCTTATTTTAGGTACTTTATTTTGTTTGCTTTGTTTCTTCCATACTCTGGATAGAAAATGATGCAAGCTTGCCTTGTGAGAAAGGAAGAAAATTTATTTTGATGGGTTGCTGAGGTGCACCTGAGAAGCCGAGCTGATGGAGGAGAGCTGAAGCCTTTTCCTGTGCTGGCAGACTTTCTTGACTGAGTCATGTAAGACTATGAAACCCCATTCCTCTGCCACCAAAGTGCTGGTGACTTCAGATATTTTGTTTGAACGCATCCGTCGGAGGATGGGCAGAGACCACCAACGCTCTTGCCCCAAACAGCCTTTTTCAAAGGGAAAAATGTTGGTGGATTCTCACCACGGTGATTATAGGGGATTATTCTAGGATTCTCAGAAGAATCTGAAAACCAATCTTTCTAAGTTATTTCTGAATAGCTATTGAATGGATAATTTCCATACCCATTATCAAAATGATGTGCTGGCAGTGAAATTTAGCTGTATTGTATTTGATCAGTAATTGGTGAAATGTTTTCCTAGGTTTAAAAGTAGCGTCGGCAACATCTCTGTGTAGGGATTTACAAGGTGTTTAGATACATTTTTATGTATTCAGTTGCTTTATGCTATCCAAATGCTTTGATGGTATGGAGAAAGCTAACGGGATTTATCCAAGTATTTAAAGACAAACTGAAAAGACTTCTACCTTCTGAGACCCAAGTCCAGAGCTGCACTGCTTCTGTGAGCTGTTGATGACACAACTAACATTTTAAACAATGTGCAATGTTAAAGTCTTGATCATTAGTGACTTGCAGGTCTGGAGAATAGAGCAGCCTCAAAAGCAATCAATGCAAATGCACCAGAGTAAATAGTAAAAAAAAAAAAAAAAAAGAAAAAGNAACTTTCCTTAGCTTAGATTTTCTTTCCATTCATGGTAGTAATAACTAAGATTATGCTATATCTTTGATTTTGTCTTGGACTGTGTGAAACATGAATTTGGCAAAATGTGGCCCACTTTTTCAATTGAAACAAAGAGAATAGATTAAAACTAGGAGATAGAAAAGAAAATAAGTATGTAAGGAAGGAAAAGCAGCCTAATTCCCAGGGAAAGGTGAACTGAAAAGCAGAGCTCTCATTTAACTCTGGTTTTCCATTTCAGTAATGTGACAAGCACATGGTGGATGTGAATGCATTGAGGCAGGGACAGGCAGGAGTCAGGCAGCGCTGCAGCCTGAGCTTTAACTGGGGTCAAAAGCAATTTTCTGGAATTGCATCAGCCCTGGGAGGTGCTGGCAAAGGGACAGAGCTGAGCTGCTTCAGGCCTGAGGAGGGCAACCAGAAAACATCAACAGATCCATCACAGCACAGAGATCCCTGGACACACTCAGTGGAAGTGAAACATCCTTCCTGTGGCCTCTGCATGGCCAGTGTGTGTTGGGTCACTGCTCTTCTCCCCTGCATTTTGGATCCAACCCTGCTGGCTCATGATGGTGTCTAAAGCCACAACGTGTCACTGTGGGGATGGAAGGTCAAGGTGCTGGCAATGTCAGAGCACCCCAAGTTCCTCACCTCGGGCATGTCTATGGCTCTCCATCTGGAAAGGGCTGATTCTTAGATGACTATTTCAGTATTCCAAATTGTCACTACCATCTGACACAAAATAAAACCCCTTTGATTGCTAAATCTGATACATACTAGACAAATATTTACAGGATGTTTGATTTTAGGGCAGTCTGTCTATTCTGGGGTTCTGTGGGCTTCTGAAAGCTCTGGAAGGCTGAATCTTTTTACAGCTAGGAGGGGATAATGCATGAAGAGACTATGTGGCTTGTCTGAAGCCAGAAAATCAGTAACTGAGGAAAGAATTGGAACCAGTTCTTGGTCTAGCAAGCTGGATCTGGAATTGTCACTCCTCTTTGAGCAACGAGACAATCCATTTTAAAATAACCTAATAAAAAGGTAGAAAAATACTATTTTAATGTTTCTTGTAATAATATACAGCTCTTGGAGCCAGTGTAAGCAATGAAGTCAGATATGATAGATTAATGGAAGCTTACCTAATTTACCACCAGGCCAGGTAATGTAAAACAAAGCTTTGCAGTAACTACATAGTGTTTTTAAAAATGTTTCAGACTGATATCAACACTTCACTATTTCATTTTTGAAGTGAACTCCCTTAAATTCAAAACGCTATATCCGTTGATTATTCATTCTCTTATTTTAAGGTGTGTTTAGTGATTACATTTCCTGTGACACCCCTCCCTGGTTTCATCTTTGGTGGCTCTCTCTCATACTGCTCTGCTGGTGACCCCTTAGTCATTGCCATGCCGGGGCTGCGAAGATGTGGCAGAAAACAGTTGGAAAGGAGAGAGGAAAAAAAAATGCAGCCCGTCTGTCTTGGATACCTTGAAACACATACAGCTGAGGGGACCTGCCAAGGGGAAGCATTTCCATACGCTCCCCTTGTCAGAAGAGTAAGCAGGCTGAAAAATTTGGATGTGCACAGTAAGTGGAAGCTGACCCGGGCAGCCTTGATTTACATAGTGCACACTTGGGACCTGCTCATTACCACAGCATCCCCCTAATCATCACCTCGGCATGATGGGCACATGGATGTGAGCTGCCCCGGGATCCCCAGCGCTTCATTTCCGAGCAGCACCCAGCCCTTTGCAGTTATTGTGGTATGACAGATGCACATATCATCGAAAGCAGGTCTTGCATGGCATTACACAATGTAAATCAATAATGTGAAAATACAGCCGTTAACACAATGTACAGTTTTGCCTATTACTACAATGCCCTGCTTGTTCCAAAGGAAAAGCAATTTTATGCTCCACTGAAGCATGGTTTGCTTAGCCTTCAACTAGCGGCAAATGCCAGATACTGCAAAATGTTATTGTTACGCAAGCAGTGTCCTGGATTTATTTATAAGTATCCATGCAAAGACTAATTTCAACGAGGACTAGGACTGGAGCCCCCCTGAATATGGGGCTGAACTGCTCTGACCCTGCATTTCCAGCTCTGCTGCCTCTTCTGTGCAAAACTGCACAGTCCCGTGCACCTCACTGTGGCTGTCCTGGTTTTGGGCTGGGATTAAATTCTCCCAGGTTTTAGGCTATCCTAGCACACAGTGGCACCTCATAGCCCAAAAATCAGACGCGCCCCAAATATTCAGGTCTAGGCGCCTGGTTGCTTTGCCCCTTACCTCTGCCATCATACTCCTTTCCTTGGATATGGGGCTTGGTTGCCTCCCTGCATGGCAGGAAAGTCAGCACTTCTTGGGCACTTTTTATCCTTGTTGGCAGAGATGTAGGGAAACAGTAGCATGAAGCCTCTGAACCCCTAATTATTGACATGCGCCTCGTCAGCTGCTCCCAGTGGAAGTTAATTCCTTTTAGTTGAGGGCACAAAAGGAAGAGCTGCAACAACAAAAGGAAAGATCTGCTTGGATCACTGGGGTAGCAGGGAAGAGGAGCAATGCTGCTGTGTGAAGGTAACCCCTCCTGACCCCCTCTCAAGGCAGAAGTTGCTCCACGTTCACTTCTGAGCTAGGAAGCCTTGATGTGTTTAACCTGCAGTAGAAACAAAGATCCCAGAAAAACCTGTTCTTGAGGTAGAAAAGCCGTGGTGCTGGAGAGTGGCCTGCAGGAGCAGGAGAGCAGGGACCTGGCTGTACCTCACAGCTCGCAGCTCACCTTCCACTTTTCCTGGCTGAATTGGTTTCCACTGGAAAAAATCAGATTTGTCAGGCAGGCTGTTTAGTGGAGTCAGATTCAATATCCTGAGAGTGTGAACAGGAAAATGTGGAAAATGAAAACAGGTGGGAATCCTCACAGGCTCCTGTTCTGCCAGCTCTTCACACTCTAGGTCTCCCGTGTGGAAGCAGTTGGGCAGCTCTGAGATAAATTTTCTTGTTCATGTTTGGAGTACTTTTGGGGTCTCAACTTATCCCTGAGTTAGATGGCAAGCATGTTTCAAAATGTTTCATTATTTCACGAATAGAAATTCTGGCATTGCTCAGTTATGTTTTCTGCCTATGAGGTGAAGCTGGGGAAGGATTAAAAGCTCTTCCCAGTTGCACTGTGCTGGCATCCAGCCACTGCAGGTATGGTTCTTAATGAGAGCTTAATTAGGAATCAAGGGGTTTGCTGGTGATGGAAGGGTGCAAATGCCAGCTTCTTTCAATAAAGGGGAATTGTGTGCAGAGAGGGGGAAAACCACAGCCTCATTCCTCCTCTCAGCAGCCTGGTGTGGGAATAACTTGAAAATCAGGGTTTTTTCTCTGGGGTCTTGCATGGGGCATGGCCCAGTGATGGGCAACTTGGCCTGACCTGGTCAAAGGCTGTCTGGCAAACTCAAGTGGGTTTCATCCAGGACAAACCAAGCATTGGAGTTCATCTCTGGGTTCTTCTAAACCTTTTTCTTTTTCTCACTTGGGCTGATGTCAATTTGAAATGCAAATGCGGCCTTGAAGTGAGAAGTGGGAGCGTTTTGTCTTTGAAATGTCCATAGAGAATATCTCTTTTATTAACATGCACCCTCTTTTTTTTTTTAATCTCCAGAAACATTTGCCATGTTTCGCCCAGTTTCAGGAGTGTTTTGGTGCCCGTCCCCCTCCCTTTGCCATTACATATTTTTTGCTAGGTTGGAAAAACCTGTCCTTTCTGTTGTGCCTCCTTGGTCATCCCCTTCCACCGTGCCCCCACTTGCTCCTGCCCTCCTCTGCCTGCACCTCTGCAGCACCTGCTGGCTCCAGCACCCTCAGGTGTCTCCAGGTGAGCCTTGCCTGTCCAAAACACAACATGCAGGCCATTGTTACTGATCTTGGAATTTGGTCCAGGCCATGGTGTGGCTTCTGGTGAGCCTCAGATTTGCATACAGAGGGGAGAGGGAATCCTCCTTCTCCTGATGCTGAAGCTGCCCCTCCACGCCTGGGGGCTCCTGCTCATAGAGAAGAAGGAAACAGATCCCCTTGGCTTTAATATTTCTATTATACAGCCTAGATTAATTTTGATTTTCTCTTTTGACTTCTTTGTTGTGTTTATTTCAAGGGATTTCTGTCACCTCCCTTCTGCACTTCAACGTGCCTGAAAATTTTCTGTCAGGAGTGATTGTGTGTGACTTGAAGAAAGAGCAATTTTTAAGACTTGAATTCACTTTAAAATCCCCACTGCTTTCTATTCTTTTTTTCCCCTCCAAATTAGCGCATCTCCGCGTTGAAGCTTCCCCATCTGACAACGCTGTGTATGTTATTACTGCCACAAGACCTTTCCACCACTGGGTTTCTCTCTTTTCCATTTCTTGCTATGAATATGAGATTTGCAGGGAATTGCTGTGTGCTGAATATTTGCATCATGGCCTGGGATGCTTTGAGTAAGACTTCAGGGAGCTGAGAGAGCCTCGAGATCAGACTGAAATACTCCAGAGAAAATTCCCCAAAGCCGTAGACAAATATTTCCAAACACGAATATTTCCACCCGGGCAATTTTGTTTAAATATATTATTGCTACAGACAGCTAAACAGACAGGCAGACACCTACGGACGGCTGACATTAGCATGTAGCTTCTGCTGTCACCCACAGACGGGCTGTGTGGCTGGAATGATGATTTTTCAGTCCTGACTTTGGGGAGTTTCACATATTAGACAGTATTAAAAGAATTTTTAATTGGACTCATTTTACTTTTTTTTTTTTATCAGAAATGAGACAATGTGTGTGAACCCCTGTGGTTCCTGTAGTCTCAATCAACTGCCAAATAATATCATAGAAGTTGTGATTGGATTAATGAAAAGCTTGTAAAAAAATTATGGTTATGAGGAAATTATCCTATTGGGGGCTTTAATTTAAACTGGTGGGACAAAATTAGTCCTAAATTAAAGAAAACTACTAATTGTCTAGATATCGCTTGGTTGATAAATGCACCAGTAGGATCCTGTTCCCAGGGTGTCACTCTGCTGTTCATAGGGTTTTTGAGGGAAACTGCACTTGGCAGCCTTGTTCCACTCCTTTTTGTGCTCCTTCCATGGGTGTCCCGGGCTGCTGTGGGCTGTGAGCTCCTCCTCAGCCGCGTTTCTGGGGTCACTGAGCCCTGGAGGTCCCGAAGGAGAGGGACGGTTTGGGCCAGCCCAGGAGTACCCTGTGCTTCCTTGGGGATCCCAATCCCTCACCTGGGAGGAAAAAGCACCCACGTGGGTGGGACATATAGACAGCACTAGGACATATGGATGAGGTGAGGACTCATTCCTTGTGGCCCATCCAGTGCTTCTCTTTGGTGCTTGTGATGGACTCATCTAAGCCATGTTCTCCATTAGGTGCTGATTCCTTCCCCACGCCATGGGTTTGGGAAGTTGCCTGCAGGGTGCTGGTCCCATCCCTTGCTGCTGTACTCTCCCAGCTGCCCTGACAAAGCGGGACCCCCAGCTCATGGCCATTCCTCATTTCAGGGCAGAAAAGGGTATTGAAACCCTGTGTCCCTGTTGGGGGCACTGATCTATAGAAAGAGGGTTTTTCTTCTGCTGGACTCAAAACCCAGCCACAGATCTGTAAATGCAGAGCCACAGCTGCACCCTGTGCTGGGAAAGGGATTCATTGGTGGGTAACTGTCTGTATTTCATTCAGGAGCAGAGCTCAGTTTTCCCCATAGCTGAGAAACTCTGGGTTTTTCTTTAAATAGCCACAGAGGTGCTGGAGGCAGCGAAGCCCATGTGACACCCCCACAGGAGAACCTGGGATGGCTTTTGACACACTTTGTGCTGCTAATCTGGACCTGGAAAAATGATTTTGTGGGGACAGCATTAACCTGTTGTGTGCAGCTCCCTTGCTGTAATATTACTGGGGAATGATACAGTGGGATGTGGCAGGGTTTTGGGGCACCAATTTCACCCTATTAGAAAAATCCCATAAAGGAGGGGAGCCCCATCAGGGCTGACAGCAGTCCCCCTCTCGATGCAGATGACCTGCAAAAACTGAGTCACGTTGAGACAGGACTCCTGGTGCCACTAAAGGGTGTTGTTAAAAAAATATTAACTTGTTTTCCCCGTATTCCTGAGTCCTTGTTAGATCCCAATGTTTTGCTTTGGGTCAGACTGCATTTCTGGATCAGTTGTCTAAGAAAAAAAAGCTCCATTTCCTTTGGAAATTTTTTCCCTCCCTTAGGAAAATGTTTCTGTCACTTGCCTCTGTCATTGGCCTTCAAGTGGTAAATCCCAAGCAAATAAGTCTGTATTTAAAGCAATAAATTCAGTGCCTTTCCTCCAGAGGCTTTATTTTCTCATTTAGTGACCTCTTGTTCCCCATGTCTTTGACACTTCTCCGATGTGCATTAAGCAAATATGCAATCATCCTTTCATTCTCTATCTTTGCTTTCATTATGATTTTTTACACTTCATTACATTTCCCTCTATAATTGCAACTCTTTGTTGTCCCAAAGTTTTATGGCTCTTTCCTCTCTTCTCTCACTTCTTGTGTTTCTTTGTTATTCACGTTAGCTTTTCTTGACACTGTGTTCCTAGTACATTTTCTAGATGTCAAGCAAACTCTTAGGCCTAAACTCATTTATCTTTGAACACTTTCCATTTCCACTTCAGTGCTCTACCCCAATGAATTCCATCCAGAACTTCCTTTTCTTCTAAAATTGGCTGTGCTGCTTTTATTCAGTGTTCTTCCCTTTTTAGGCCTAATTATAAATCCAATTGTTCGGTCCTGAATGCTTCCACGAGCTCCATTCATTTCCGAGCACGGTTCTGCCATAACTGCTGGGGGAAGTTGCGTGACTGCCCTTTCAAAATCCTAATATGATCTAGATGAGAAAGAGATGTTATTTCTAACTTAAATTAAATCCTAGCCCAAGATCAGGCTGTTAAGTCTCCCTGCTCTGCTCTCCCGTCGCTGCATTTGCCCACCCTGGAGAGTCTGGAGGATGCTCTGTGGTGGGTTTAAGGGTTTTCCCAGCCCCTCGCAGGAGAGGCGGTGGGCACCGCCGTGCTTCCCACCGGCATCGAGAGCACAGGCCTTTTAAAATCCATCAAAAGCAGCTCAAAGTGGCAAATGGGTGATTCCAACAAATGTACACCACAGCTTTCCTTCAGAATTTTTACTGGCTGCTGGAATAATTGGATGTTAATTTGTAAGCAGAAAGTGCCAGCATTACTGACGTAATTTTGAACATCTTTGGTAAAAGTGGTCAGTGGGAAATAGGGTTTTGCTGAAGCTCTCTACCTGAGGATCAATTAGCTGTTTGGGCTGAATTTTGCCTCTGCAGCTGGGCAGGAGTTGGCACAGGGTAGCTGGGGCTACCCGTGGTTTGTGAAGCTCCCGCTGCTGCCAGGCTCTACTTGAAGCTCAGCTGCTCAATCTCAAGGCAAACCATGTCCGCTGCTCCACTGCCTGACTCCAGTCCAGTCTTACACAGGCAGATCTCGGGAGCAGTTAATGACATGATGGGTTTGCTGCATCTCCAGATATCCTCTGGCAATATTTGTCTTTAGGTATGTTCAGGTGTTCAGGCTGCTTAGGTAACTTCCTCTGGGTTAAATGTTCTCAGGAGGGGCACACACAGGACTGGGAGTGCAGTCTAAAATAGAGAACAAATGGGAACATGAAGTTCTTTCAGTGGAATTGCTGGCAGGATTTGCTAAGCTTTCATATGGGCAAGGCAGCACTCTTCTTTCTCCTACAAAATTCCCTTGGAGGAAGGTGATGACAAAGAGAATTTCTCTTGTCCACTTACTTACTGATTTAACCTGATTTATTCCTGTTCTCTGAGCATCTGGGAAAAACATGAGTAATATGATGACAAAGTTCATCCTTTGTTCTGAGGCGGAGAATGTCAGTGACTTTGCAGACCTGGGGCACTCTGTCATCCCCAGCCAGCGTGTGGAGAGGGGGCTGCTCTGCTCTCTAGGCATTGCTTTCTCTCGAAAGCCCGAGAAAAAAAAAACACTGCTGCCTGACCTGTCTTCTTGTGACCTTTCAGGTGGGTGCTCCAGCAGTGTCAACAGGCCCAGACGATGCACGGTGATGGTCCTAGAGGAATGTGGGAGAGAGCAGTGCACACTGCAGTGTGTATACTGGCATGGTTGTGCACATCCTTGAGCATCAGGAATGTGGAGACCTGTTCATGCTGCAGGATCACTGGTGTGGCTGCAAGAGGGTAAACCGGGCTCTACATCCCACCTGTAAAGCAGGATGAGTTTTGCTGGCTGCAGAGGATGCATGGTGGTACTGCTGTATGATGCTTAAGCTGCTGAAGGTTTTAAGATGCCTCACAAGCTGCTCTGTGTTGAGCTCAGTGATTCCAGGAGGACTTGCCTGTGTCCAGCTTTGCTGGTGCAGAGCAGAACTGTCGTGGTTGGAGAGGAGACAGGTATTATCAGGATGCACCAACACCCACGTCAGGGTTTGCCACATGTCGCTGTGCCTGTGCCATGCACACGGTGAAGGAGGGCTTGGGAATAAAAGCACTTTTTCTCACCTTAAAATATCTGATAGAGGGAGATAGAAAGACCTCTTGCAGCAACTTCTCTGTATTAAACCAGTCACAGCAGATGACCTGAACAAACTAGCTATCACATACCATATCATGCAAATAAATACATCTTGCAGTTTTTCTAAGCCTCTATAGTCAGCTGTGTGTGCGGGATAGATATGACTGGATTATTATAGTCTGTCATTTCAGCATGAATTCAGACACTCTGTTAAGTGAGTATTATTTAATAGTCTGGAAGAAGCCTTTGGAGCTGTTATTATCACTCATGTAAATGCACATTAAAGCAATTTGAACAGGCAAATCATCTTGCTGAGGGACTGCATCCCTCCAGTGGGAAGGCTGAGGGGTTTATACTCTGCTACACCAGAGCTACTTGTCCCCTGGAATGGCAAATGGGAGGTGTGTGGACCCCCAGGATGTCAGGCTGCTGTGAGGACTGGCCAAGCTGCTGCTTGGGCTGTGGCCATGTGCTTAGGGATGCAGAGGAAACAGCCTTGCTTGGGAGGACCAAGGTAAAGAAGTTTAACTCAAACTTTAGAGCTGCTATCAGCAAATCTGCATGGGCTGACTGCATCAATTGCCTCGTTGCAGTGTGGCACAGCTGTGCTGCCTGCAGGCTGCAGGTGTGTTGGGAGCTGGGACCCACTGGAGAGGGACAATGTTCAAGGTCCGAAGAGGAGCCTTTGGGAAACCACTGGGTTTGGAGGGTTGGGAGCTGTGGGCAGGGACTGCACAGCCTCACTGTTAGCAGAGAGGAGCAAGACAAGGAGAGCAAGTGGGGAGGAGGGATAAAATCCCACTCAGCACAGCTGCTTGGTGGGGATGCTGCTCTAAGAGACCTCCATGGCAGGGCAAAACAGGTTTTAAAATTGCTGTAGGAGTAGGTTACATTTGTGCTGGTTTTCCATCCCTGCAACCTGTGCCCAGATCCGACCGCAGCCGACATGCCGCCCTCCGAAGCAGGCAGCAGCCCCCAGCTGCCTCATGATATTATTATTTTTTTATTTGCCTCAATAAAAATCTGTGAGTCATTAAGTGCTTGTCATGTTTTGACACGTGGATCAGGAACTGATCAATAGCCAGCCAAATTTAATAAAAAGGAGCTCTATTCTTGGGGAATGAGCTTGTTACCATGCCAACTATCGATCTTTCCTGACAGGCTCTGTAAGTCGCAAAATGGGGTCCTGATGGTAGGTTGGTTTCCCTGCCTGCCAGGAAGGGTGTTGGTTGCAACCTCTGTGTCTAAAAGACTTCAGTGAAAACCCTGTTTTTTAATACTGCCTCTATGTAATTGTTTGGCAAAGGTTCTAGATTGCCTGGAGCTAGTGGAAATCATCTCGAGGTTTTATTTTTCTTACTGGCTCTAAGGTGGTAGAAATATAAGACAGAAGGTAGCAGAGCTCTGCTCTGCACCAGAGCCTCACAGGGCAAGGAGGGATGGAGCCCAGTGCCAGTCCACACCCCTGCCTTGCTGATGTATGACGTGCCAACCACCACCTGGTTCCTGCAACCAACATCCCAGAATTTTCCCTTGCAATGTTAACATGAACCAAACAGTGTTAAATGGCACCAAACAGACCTCTGCCAGGTGGAGTTCTCTAGCTGGCCGTGGTAAGCAGGACAGATTTACATTCTGAGAAGAGGGATGTTCTGCAGAGTCCCTCAGGTCCCAGAATTGCTCCACTGAGCTTCCCACACTGATCCTAAGTCCCTACATTCGAAGCTTTGGCATTGCAGCTGTTCTCTGACATGGATGACACTGAGAGATTTGGGAGAAGAGCTGAATACGGGTGAGGAGGAAGGGGTTTGTCAAACAGAATTAACTAATCCCCAGGGTTTTGATTCGCCTGATGTGTTTGCCATGTTCTTAGATTTTTATTTCCACCTTTTTCTCCTTTTATTTTTCAGAAGGAGGGTGGGCAGGGCTGACTTTGCAGGGTCCCTAGCCATGTCCTTACGCCTGCCAGAGGCTGTGTGACAGCTTGGCACAGAGGCAGCACTCTTCAAGTACAAAACATACCATTGGTTTTGTCCCCTGCTTCAGGGCTTGGTCCAAAACACACTGGGATTAGTGGAGGTGGATTTTAGCATGATCTGGCCCATTCCCAGTCCAAATAATTTAAACACAGCGGCTCATGTCCTTCTCTAGGACAGCCACTTGGGTCAGTGTTTGGGGTTTTAAGAATAGATGGTGAATTTACTTGTGGTAGAAAAAGCCTTACTGGCTTAGAAAACTCAATTCTGTGCTCAGTACAGTCTCTGAGACTTTCCTAAAACAGTTTATCCAGCCAAAAGTGAGACAAAGAGAGAATCTGATGTCGAAGATCTCGCCAAAGTGACCTGGGGAGAGGGAGATCAATGTAATTCCTTCATGGCTATTCCAGATTTTGTACTGTAAAAAGCTTATTATGATTTGACCTTGACCTTGACCTTCAGCCCTGCCTTTGGTGGGGGCTGAACTCAAGACCTCCAGAGGTCCCTTCCAGCCAACGTTTTTCCTTTATTTCATCTCAGAGATGCAATGTAAGGTCTTAATCCCAAAATGAATGTGCAACTAGCTGTTTTGGGTGTTCAGACTCGGAGGGCAATAAGAACAGACATCAAATCCTGAATATTTCTCTGAACTATTTGTGTATCTGAGGTGCCAGAACAGTCCTGGTCACTGGGCTATGCAAAACAGGTTATTGAGCAGAGCTGTTTGACTGCAATTACCAGAAAGGTCACCAGGAGCAAGTTCCTGCCCTTGTGTCTGCTCTTGGCATTCCTTTTCCTTGGGTTTAGTTCATCTCAAACTCCCTTCTCCAAGTTTCCTTTTTTCAAAGATTTTTCTCTAGTAAAAATCAGCAGACGTCTCCACGGGGTTTGTTAACATGAGTTGTTTCATGGAAATGTCCTTTCAATATATGACAAAAGTGAAAGACTTCAGTAAGGTTTAACAGAACCATAGAATTATTTAGGTTGAAAAATCTCCCTAAAATCATCACATTCAGCAGTTAACCCAGCACTACCAAGTCCACCACTAAGCCATGTCCCCAAGTTCCACATCTAGGTCTTTTAAACACCTCCAGGAATGGTGACTCCACCACTGCTATGGGCAGCCCATGACAGGGATTGAGAACTCTTGCAGTGAAGAAATTTTTCCTAATCTCTAGTCTAAAATTCCTCTGGCACAGCTTGAGGCATTTCCTCTCATCCTGATACCTGGGGGAAGAGATCGACCCCCATCTGGCTACAACCTCCTGTCAGGTAGTTCTGGAGAACGATAAGGTCCCTGCTGAGCCTCTTTTTGTCCAGGTTGAACATCCCCAGCTCCCTCAGCTGCTTCTCACCGGACTCGTGCTCCAGAGCCTTCACCAGCTCCGTTGCCCTCCTCTGTCCCTGCAGTGGAGCCCCAGCCTCTCTCTGTCCCTGCAGTGCCGTGGTATCACAGCGAGTGCGGAGCAGAGGGTGGAGCAGCCCTTTCAGTAAAACGTGTGCATGCCAGATTGAGCCTGCAATAAAAGTCTTAAAATTGAGTGAAAGTTGTTTTTGGGATTGCATTGTGAGATCAGACCCTGGCTGCCTGGGCAGAGCCTGGGACCGTTTTAACTCCATACCGACCGAACGTTCTGTTTCTCTCGCAGTTTGCGCTGGAGCCGTGACGACGAACGAGAGCAGCCGGGCGCCAGGAGCGCTGCGAGGCGGACGGAGCGGCAGAGGGAGGCCGGCAGCGCTCTTGGCGGGGCACAGACGCGACTCCTGCGGCCCCTGCCCCGCTCCAGCAGGCAGAGACATCCCGGGAGCCTCAGGAGGAATGCAAACAACGGGATAACCAACTCGGAAAATACCTTTTGCTTAAGAGAGAAAGCTGCCAAAAGCAAAGCCCGGCTGGCCAGAGCTGGCTCCGCGGGCAGCTGCGTCCCGCCCGCCGGGCTCCGCGCACCCCAGCGAGCGCAGAGACCCAGCTCAGGGCTGCCGCACGGTTTGTGCTTCCCCACACTTGAGGAGCCTGCTCTGCAGTTTTTAAGATGTATCAACAGCCTCACATCACATCGTGATTTGGCTGCGAGTTGAGCCGAGTGTATATTATCTCGGCAGACTCATGGTGTGCATCTCCTCCCCATCTAATATATCTGAACGTACAGTGAGAGTTTTACAGACAAGATAATGTGTCTTGGCTGCACGGAATAGTTGTGTTATTCCTATAGGAGAAAAATTTAATTTTGCTCTGAATTCCTCTATAACCAGACAGCTCCCCATTTATATCCTGGGTAATAAATCAAAGCAACATGAAGTCTTTTGCACAGAACTGAAGTGGTTTCTTAAAGCAAATTTGGCAGGAAATAAGTCATCGTCTTAAAAAGCCAGTTCACTCCTCATATACAATACACCACCAACTCTTTGCTAAAATCTGTAACCAAGCACATCATTTTGTGAAAGATAGAGAGAAAGCCACAAGCCCTAGCAATGCTGTGTGAGATAGGCCATATGATTCTCTTATCAAAATCACACATATCTTTGTCAGAGAAATCACCCTGTGAGTTCCCTGACTCACGGGTTTGCAGTGCCCAGGTACTCAAATATCACAAGGGCCATTAGTTTGACTTCATATAAAAATAAGGTCATGCTGGTATCACATCTTCCCTCTGTGCTTTTCTTCTTTCTTCTTGCCTCCTCAACTGATGTTATTTTTCTCTCAATTTTTTTTTTACCAACTTTCCTTTCTAGTTTCTATTTCTATCGTGCAAACATGCCACGGTAAAGAGATGTAAGCAATGCATAATATATTTGCAGTAATGTATGATTCATTTACTAGCTTTCATAATTAATGTGGCTGTGTTTTACATACACAGTACTTCCTGCATGCATTTTATGATGTGAACGCTCTTCAAAAATCTAATAAAATGTAATCCGTTAAAAACAATAGCACTAGTCCTGTGGAGAGATTTGTGTGCAGTTTTGCAACAGCTGCAGAAAGAACTTGGTGCCAAGTTTCTGTTCTAAACACCAATTTTATGCTGCTGTTTTATGCAGCTCCTAATTCTCAAGGTGGAAATTATTATAATTATATATATTATTATAGCGATACCACAGTTGGTCTGGGTATCATTTGCTTTCATACCCTGAAAACTTTCCAACCCAAATAATCTTTCTGTCTGCTCTCTGGAGTTCAATAAAAAATACAAAATGATGCTGAATTTATGAAGAAATGTATCAGAACTATACAACAGCATCTGTAAAATATCAGCTGAATAATGCCAACATCTGCACCTCCAAAAAATCCATTCTTGCCTGGGATTTAGTGAGGCTCAAAGCACACACAGCTTCATCCTCTGGGCCCCAGAACCCTGTTTCCAAAGGGTTCATCTAATTGCCATCAATATCAGCAAAAGTTGGGAACTGCTGGAGAGCTCAGGCCATGCACTTTATTTAAACATTATTATCTTCCTGGTGAGGATCTGAGGACCCCAAATTAATTTTCACCCCATGAAGAAGAAAGCCAACATGGCCATTTGTGTGCTGTTCCTTGACACACTGTTACAGGCGGATGGATTTGGAAGCTTTTGGTTTCCTATCTTCACACTAAAAGTGTGTGTAAAATGATTTCCAGCAACAAAATCTACACTTTTGAAGAAGGCAATCTAACATGAATACATTGAAAATTCAAAATTGGTACAAAAAATTGATATAATTTCCAATGTAAAGCTAGAAATCCTGTTTCCATCTCTCCAGATACCAATCCAATGTTTTGCCTGTTTTCCTCCAGCTGAATCCTCTTTAAGGTCAACGGGCACAAATCATCCCAGCTCACTGATGGTGTGGGGTTGGGGGATTTACTTCTGTTTAGGCTCTGACCCCCAGATTGGTTGAGAGCAGCCAAATCAGGCCCATGCTGCTCCTACATTAGCACTTCACACCTGCAGAGCACCTCAGCGCTGCCTTAGCTGCCAGCAGGGGAGGGGCATCACTGGCTTGAGTAAATTAAGCCTGGGCTTGGGATTTATGGGATGAGTTTTGCAGGGGATGGTTGTGTATAGTAGGAAAATGCATTTTCTGAATGCTGCTAGTTGGAACAGCTAAGTGACAGCTGCATTTCCAGCATGACACCAGTCCGCTGGTTTTGCTGGACTTGAATCTTTAGGCTTCCTCTGAAGTATTTGTCATAGAGATTTTTTCAAAAGTTTTTAAGCTTTGCTTTTTGGGCTTTTCTGTGTCCCTCCTGGTGAATGTTTCCCTGCTGGAACAGCTGCCTGTGCTATATGGGGGAGCTTTGGGATTTGTGTAAACCTACAGGTAACTCATGCAGTGGCTGATGCCGCTTCAAGACGGTGAGTGTGCGTTCCTGGCAGCAGCGCTTGGCAGGGAAAGCTGCCGTGCTCTGAGCTGCTTCTCTTCCCAAACCTGGCACTAGGGGAATGGTGGAAAACTTTTCATGTGGAAAAATGAGCTAAAGACCTTAAGGCCCAAATCCTACCTTTTAGAGGAATCAATACTTCTGCTGCTGCTGGGAAGTGA
Organism: Pachycephala philippinensis; assembly: GCA_013397055.1. Classification (NCBI taxonomy): domain Eukaryota; kingdom Metazoa; phylum Chordata; class Aves; order Passeriformes; genus Pachycephala; species Pachycephala philippinensis. The sequence continues at coordinate 300,473 of VWZT01001622.1, forward strand.
AATCCTGCGCTGCAGCGGCACAAATGTGATGTGCTGTGTCCCTGTCTAGGGTGAGCATCCTGCACTTGGCACAGCCTCTCGGGCTGGGGGGACACACAGGGGACACCCACCCCAGTGCACTCTGCCTCCCACTCGGCCACCTCTCACCCTGTATGCTGCAGCAAGGGGGTCACAGCAGTGGCGAGGGACACTTGTATGGTGTCCTCCTGGCAACTTGGGAGGAAAATGATAAAACTGGTCATTTCTAAGGTTTTCTAATTCTGACTGTGGAGCTGGATGTTTTTTCCTGCCTGTATTTGAGGAGGTTCATTTGAGTGTTGTGTGTACTGTCCGGACCTTTGGGCTAGAGGTTATCTTGTATTTTTTTTTTAACTTTGGGTTTTAGGTGGTTTTTTGGTTGTTGCCTTTTTTTTTCTTTAACATTTGCTAGATTAATTATTTAGAGAAGAAAAGCTATGTAAAGCCAAGTAAATGTATCTCTGCCCTGTGAAGGTTCAGGAAATGCAAAGCTATGGAGGTGGAAGGGATCGAGCATTTTGAAATAGCAATATTTCAAAACTGTTTTAAAGTTAATCTTTTCAGTATTGGAGACCTGGTAACAACTTCTTTGGCAGGCTTGTGCAGGGGATGCTAAAGCTTTTCTGGCACCTGCATCTGTATCTGTTTTGCTGCAATTCCATCAGGTGTTTTTGCCACAGGGTCCCTTCTCCTGCCAACAAAGCTATGGGAGGGCTGCTCCCCTGGGCAGGCAAAGCACCTGAGTCCTGTGTCATGTCTGTGCAGAGTCCCTGGGGGTGGCTGTAGTGGCAGTATTTCTGATTCAAGGCATGCGACAGCAGAGTCTGTGCTGTGACTTATGCTGGCACACGAGCTGGGGACCGGTCCTCAGTGTGGGGAGCTGCCCCTCAGCCCCAGTGCACTGCTCTTCAGTTTCAGGGCCTTTGGTGTCCTAAATGGGTGAGAACGCCCTGGGACACGTGCCTACCCAGGTGGCCTCCTGGCCCCAGAAGCTGGCCTCCAGCTGGGAAGTCTCTGCCCCTACAGCCCCCTCCTCTCAGCGTGGTTCCTACCCAAGCCCCCAGAGAGCACCGGCTCCAATTCTGTCCTCTGGCAGTTGGATGAAGGGGGAGAAAGTCCCCTTTGGGGGAGATTTAGGGAGGGCGGAACGGTGCGAGTCTCCCAGAAATGCAAAAGCAGCTCTGGCACATGTGTGGAGCTCCACATGGTCCCATCGCATGACCCGACACGGCGGCCGGAAGGGCTGAGACCTGCTCAAAGCATCGATTTGGAGGAGGGTCAAAGAGAAAAGTTTTTGGGGAAGGGGGGAATTCAGGACAAAAGGAAGACCTTTCCTCTGCCTGATGCGGAGGAAATTCAAAGAAAAAGGTTAATTACTGCTCGTATGGAGGGGGGAACACGACACGACGGGTGAGGCTGGAAGCCACAGACCCCTTTGCGGGGTGAGGAGGGGCTGTGGCATTGCCGGCAGCATTCCCTGCTCGCCCCCCGCTTCCACCAAGCGCCGTTCCGGGGGCCCTGGGATGGGGTTTTTCTGGGGTTGTGGGGTTCTCCAGTCCTGCTGCTGGGGAGCAGGATGGGCGCAGGGGCTTCCACGGATGCGGAGCAACAGCGCGGATGCCCGAGAGCTTCTTCCTGCAGGGCGAATGGGGAGGGCATGCGGTGGCTCCCGGCAGCCGAAGTGCCAGGTATTGAAAGGATATAAAATATATATGTATTTATACATTTATTTTTTTCCCCTGCACCAGTAAGCCACGGGTCCATTTGCACCTGTAATGCTCGTTTCAGGGTGGATGCGATGCAGCAGCCGCTGCTGCCTCTGAGTTAAACGAGAAATAAAACAGAAATAAATGCCCGCATCTGTCCCGTTTTTAAGGCAAACGACAAAATAACTTCGTGTCTCCCGGTACAACCAAATCCGGACAATGACTAGGGAGAGACCCCAAAGTCTAGGGAAAAGGTGCAGCCTTTTCCCGCAAACGAGCGGTGTGAAATCTTGTGAGATAAAACGATGGAGCAAGGTGGGGGATCTCTGTAAATAGGTTGAGCATCGGCAGTCTTTATGCTCAGGTCGCCTTGGAAGGCGGAGGGGCGTCAGGGGTGCCCGTGCCTCCCGACTCCCTTTTCTGTGGTCTCTGACATGGTCACATCAAAGGACCCGCCGGGGGGATCTGTGCACAACCGAGTCCCTGAAATTTGCGCCTGAAAAGAGATACAAAACCAGATGATATTGATGTATTACTGAACAGAGAAATATTCGATATGTCTGTACGTGCGCGATGCCAGAGGTTTGCACAGTTTGTCTGGAAACGCCCGGAATTGCAGGCGTGTTTTAATAAAAACCATTTGCCAGTTGTCTTCAATTAGGGTCTAGAAATTTAGCAAAAAGAAGAAATGTCTATTTTTTTTCTCACTTGCTGTCGGGATCAAGAGGTAAACGCGGCGCCCCTGCAACGATTTCGGGGCTCCGCGTTAAAGGAGAGAGGAAGCACAGGCGGTATTGTCGCGCCCCGTGTCGGTGTGGCTCATGTCCCGGCGCACACCTCGCCGTGCTCTGCCGTTTCTCCGCCCGGAGCCGGACCCCGGCGGGCCGCGGAACCCCCGCGGGGGCTCAGGAGCGGCGGGACGGGGAGATCCGGCGGCGGGGGCCCGGGGACTTTGCACCGGGGCTCTCCTCAGCCGGGCGTGGAAAGGGCGAGCACGTTACAAGGTGGGGAGTCCTTATTTTTTTTCGCAGTGCTATCGGGAGAGCCCCGAGCCGCGGGGCTTCTCCCTCCCCGTGGCTGGGCAGCCACGAAACATCCTGTCACCCCTTCCCAGGCAGGTGATGGGTACCTCGGAAGCCAGCCCCCACCACCCCCAGCCCCAATATTCCCTGCATCTTCGTGTCCATGACAAATAGAGGCAACGTGAGACAGGAAAAAGGGAGGAGGGAGAGAAAGACACGCACACAATAGCCAGGCAAATTGTTAATAACTCCGGCGTTTGGGGAAGCCGGTACTGTAACTGCGCTCTCATCAGTCACCGCTCCTGAAGTGATAGTAAAAATGCATCTAAACATGCTGCGGTGTGATATATAAAAGCACAGCGGGATGAGCTGCTTTCCAAAAAGGGACTTGGTGATTGGTTATGCCTTGGCATGATTGACAAGAGCTTAGTTTGGTAAAGAGAAGACACGCAAGCTTTCACAGCGGGATTTCTTTTCTAAAATATATCACACTAGCCTTTGAAAAGCGCCGCACACTATAAGGGAAATAAGGTTGCTTTATAGTGCGCTGACATTTCTTTAAAACACAACTAAGATCAAAAAAAGAAATAAAATGTGTTCCAAACACAATGTTTTAATTAGTTTATTCTGTGCATTTGCTTTTATCTGGTGTATATATCACGGATCCCCACCCTTTAATTAAAACAACTGGCTGCCTATACAACAGCAGAGACAAATGCTTAACTTTCTCCTTTGTAGCTACAAGCAAACTCAATTTACTACGGCTCTCAGAAGAGTTTTTAAAATAAACGTGGACGCCTTGAAAGCTATTGGGGAACGGGCGAAGGTAGCGGGAAATGGCTGTTTCCTGGCTTTGGAAACTTGAGTGGATGTGGAGTTCGCGGGCAGCCCTGCCCGCAGCTCTGCCCGCAGCTCTCACCCGCCGGCCCCGCGGGCTCGCAGCCCCGCCGAGAGAATTGAAACGCAACGAGGGCACAGAGCTGCCTTCATCTGGGAGCCGCAGCTGAAGGGCTGCGATGGGGCTTTCTGTTTGCTTGGTTGCTTTCTGGATTTATCTTGGTTTCTCTCTCTTTATCTCGATCTCTTTTTATTTATTTATTTATTTAATTTTGGTTTATTTTATTTTAATTTTGGTGCGGTCGTCATCGAAGCCCAGATTGCCGCAAGCCCTCCCTCCCCCCGGCACTGCCCGCTCTGGGCTTGATCGCTTGACGCACCTTTTCCACCGCCGTCTCCCCCGCCTCTGCCCAAGGTTCTCGTAACGGAACTGATTCTCCGGGTAGGGGAATAAAAGTCCTTTAAAAGGCATCGACTCCTTCACCCCGTGGCAAACACATCGTTTACAGGCGGGTTAATCGTACCGCGGGGGCCCGTCGCTGCCCCCAGCGCCCGGGGTGTGCTCCCTGCGCGCCCGAGTCCCGCAGAGAGGGGCCTGGGGGTATTCCGTAGCAAAAATACAGAAGAGAGGGGGTCAGACCAGCGAGGGGACTTCTGTGTGGGGATATCGGCAGCAGGAATGGAGCTGGCTCTCCCCGAAGCCCCGCGGACACAAGCAGGGGATGGACCACCGCGGTGCCAGCCCGAGCCGGGGCAGAGGGGGACATTCGGGCAGAAGCCCTCGCCCCACTCCGCACCGCTGTGATTCACCCGCCTTGGCCCCAAAGCTTCGAGCGGGTTTTACCGGTGAAAGCGTCTCCTGTTGCGGGGCTATTTGACCCAGGGAAACGTGCGAGGGCTGAGACCGGCTCCCCTCGGGCGCCGCGGCCGCCCAGCCCGCGCCGACCCACGGTGCCCGGTACGGCCGGAGCCCGTCGGGGCTGCGGGCTGGAGATGCCACCGGAGCGCTGCCCTCGCTGGCGAAATGAGTGGGGCAGGGGAGAAAGGAGAGGGTCAGACCCCGCAGCTGTGCGGCGGCACCTCCTGTCCCGGGGAGGAAAAGAACACAAAAGAAAAAGGGATGGGCAGATCACCCAAGGGGACCGTCGGGGATGTACCCCGGGCCGGAGAGCGAAGGGGAGCTTGGTTCTCTCCCCGACACCTTGGGGAAACCCCTGACCTCTGAGGGGAGAGTCGCTGGGGGATGCCGCCGGAGAGAGGATGGAGAAAGGCGAGCAGTGGAAAATCGTCGTTTTAATTGTTTAAATCGTTCAACACCTTGTTCCAACA
>VWZT01001622.1:320171-336045 GCA_013397055.1 Pachycephala philippinensis
TTAATTCTTTCCCGTGACAACTGTAAGGCCAAAGGGGCACTTAACTTGCTTTAAAAAGTATGTTTTAAGTATTTTAAAGTGAGCTTGAGATTTTGTGTAATTTCATGATTCTAGAGCTTGACTTATATTTTTTAAAATTAGGCTATTGCCAACATTGTAAAAATTGGCAAAACTGCAGCAGTGAAATGCATATTTAATTTTTAATCTTGACCCACAGGAGTATTTTAAAATAATACAGTAAGTGGAGTGTTTTACTTTAATGGCTTTGCAGCACTCATTTTGTTTTTAAAATGAGATACCTACGTGTCATTGCAACCTACTACTTTTTTTCTGTTTCCTTTTTGTTCTTTGCTGATGCAGAAGAAGGTAGGCAAAGGACCAAAGGAGTTGAAAATATGCCTTGAAGACACTCCCTGTACCTTCGGGAGGATGCTGGGCTGAGATTAAAAAAAAACCCCTTTCCATTGGTGCTCACTGTATGTTGCTGAGGACTTGATTTCAGAGGAGTTCCCCAACCCTTAAAAAATCTCCAGTTGGAAATATTTTTTAAGAAAAGGAGAAGAAAATTTAGAAAAAAATTTTAAACATTACCTCCTTTTTTAAACTATGAAATTACATGGGGCATTTTAAGAATTACAATTTGATAAAGAACTTACTGGGTCCTGCTGTGGGGCTGAGCTCTGCCAGCCTCGTCTCACAGCTGTGGTCTCTCTGTGTTTGACATGAAACCAGAATGGACCTTGTAAGCTACATCAGGATGTCTGCACTCATCAGGCAAGAGTACAGTGGGCTCTTCTAATAGTCCCAATTTCAGACTATGTCCACTTGATCAGCTTTATTAAAATTTATAACTCAAAACTCCAGAAATCTCTAACACAAACTTGAACAACTGTAATATCAAAGCAAAGTTCTTTGTTGTTACTTAATTTTCATCCAAGCTAGGGAAAAAAAATTATAGAACAATAGTTTATATCAGCATCTTAGTTTTATCACACTTATATTTCTAGATTTTGTAATTTTGCTGTAGATTAAGAAATGGTTCTCTTCCAGATTGACAGTAAATTGCACTGAAAGAATTTAACTGGCATAAATGCCCCCTACAAAGTATAAAATCACATATGTATTAGTGAAACATTAATGCCCTGAAAATATGTTTTCTTCCTTTTGTTAGTTTTCTGTTCTTAATCTCGGCCAGTCTTTTACAGAAAAGCTGGTTGTCAGTACAGAACGGGACTAAATCACGCTCCGTGGAGAGGCTGACGCAAGGAAGGGGCATTGGAGAAATACTGCATTTCATAAACAAAATCACTAGAGCATTAGGAGAGCAAACATGTGGTTTTATGAACATAGTTATAAATATTTAAACATGCAAAATGAAAATGTTACTAAATATCTGGTTTTCATTATCTTTCAATGAACATTTTCATTCTTGGAAGCGTTGCTGGCTGTCTGCACGGAGCGATCACCACCCCCTCCCCAGGATGAATGATGTGTAATGTGAAAACGTGTTAAAATGCACAGTTGTTTGTAATATCTTCTACCAAAGTGGAAGACATTCTACCAAATTTGGTATTCTACTGAATCTCAAAGTATTCTTGCCCAACAAACAGGCAGCCATCCTGATCTGTCAGCAACTTGCTTGCTGGATGTTATGAAAAATCTGAGGATGGTTTAGAAAATATAAGCTGTCACTCAGCAAGCTTGGAGTCGTGTCCTGCCATCCTTTCTCCGGCAAAATTCCTACAGAAGTCAACAAAAGAGGCGGCTGCTGATTTTATCATTAGCAACGTATTATTTTGAAGTGTCAACAAGTGTGGAAGAGTTCTGTGTGCCTCTGTGGAAGGGGTGGAAGGCTGCAGCAGGAAGTTTGGGGTGGGAAGGCTGGGTTCTGCCCCTTGGCAGAGCTCTCACTGCGGAGGTGAGGTTGCAGCTCTCAAAAGGATGGAGGTGGGCAGTGGTGGACACAGGTTGTGCAGTTTAGCTTGCGTGAGTGGAGGCCTGTGAGCAAGTAGAGGCCATGCTGTGCATCACTGTTCATTATAAGGCAGGTGTCTGATTCCTCAGATCCAGCGTAGGCAGCCGTCCCTTGGCTTCGGTTCTCCTCCATCCCTGCCTCCCCACCAAGCTCCGACTGTGCTGTGGATGTCATGAAATCAGGTGCCAAATGAGATATTTTTTATATTTTTTAATGTGCCAGAAAACCCATTTTATATTAGTCCCATCCTTAATGTTGGCTGTGGTGAGTTTCTGGTGGAGGTGTGGCCGCGGTGCGCTGGCACATCCACACGCGCGCGCACGCTGTTTACTATTCCTCTTGCAGTTGCTCCCACCAATAAATCTGCACTTGCTGTAGCCAGGATGGAAATCTTTAAGACAAAGGACTTGAATGGGCAGTTTTTTATTGCTGTTATAGAGTAGAAGGCCCCAAGCTGGGGGCTACTGCATGCATGAATGCTGCCCCCCTTGGCTTGGTACTGTCTCCTGTGAGCTCTATACCAGTACCAGAGACTGTAAAGGGGAGAGGGCCCCAAGGCTGGTATTTCCCCATTTCAATTCCTGCTCCTCTGACTGCAGCAAATCCCAAAGAAATGATGGCTGAGAAGTAAACTTGGAGGAGAGTGTAGAAGGGCAGGCTGTTGGGTAGCGCAGGGAATGCCTGGGAGGGCAGAACAAAAACGTGGGAATGAGGAAGGGAGGAACAAAAGAGATGTGGGTTGGCGAAGGAGGAATAGTGGAGTGAAAGGCGGCCAGGCTGGTGCAGCAGTGAGGAGCTGCTCCTTGTCCCTGTGTGTGAATACATCCAGCTGAGCCTTTTGCATTTGCAGGCTGTTCAGGCAGAGCCCCCACAAAAGTGTGTGAGTCTCTGGAGACGTGCACAGGATTTGCCCTGCGGGAAGCAGCGTGTGGTGCTGGGGGTGAGGCACCGTCCCGCCGCACAGCGCTGGCTCCCACGGTGCAGCCGTGCGGGGCTCTCGGCGGGGCGGCGTGGGCACCGGCGGCGCCGCTCCCGTGCCACGGCCGCGGAGCCCGTCCGTGAGCCAGCCCCGGGCTGCAGGGGGAGAGAACGGGCTGCCTTCCCGCAGGCAGCTTCGTGCCCACCAGGCTCGGGACCAGAGGGATCCTCGGGGAGCTGTTGTTGCCCTCCTGCTCCCCCGTGGCTCCCACGGCCCTCGGTTCTTGCAGGCCACGAGTGGGTCCTGCCCTGGCGGAGGGACCGGGGGGGTTTGTCAGCAGCAGGAGCGGTGCTGCTGTGCTCCATCCGCTTACGTCAATGCAGACCTTTCCATGGACTCCAGTCTGGCTTGGATCAAGCCTTGCATGATTGTGGCCCTTGTGCATTTCAAAACTGTGCTAATCTATATCTGGATCCCAATGGGGGCACTCGGGATGAGCTGAGCTCAAACAATCCTTGGCAGGAGGGACAGACTGGAGTTGGCAAGGATTTTTGTCCCATTATTGGTAACTCAGAGGAAGGAATTTACGCACCATTTTAATATATGACAACTTGAGGTCTGTCATCTTCAGCATATTAGAAAAGCCTCATTTTTAACAAATCCCAGAGTGCTTACCAGGCATGGTGCTGCAGCTGGATTGAGACTGCATGCTGGTCCTGGGCAGAGGCACAGGGACTGCTCTCTGTCTCTTTAGACACAGAGCAACTTCTGCTGTCGGGTCAGCCCTGTGGGTGCCAGCCCCAGCCCCGCGGGCTGCTAACCTCTCATTCCCATTTGACCCTGCCAGCAGGGGAGGTGGGAATATTGGGGCAGAAAAAAGCAGTCGCAGTACAGCTTGTAGAGCAAACCATGCTGAAAGCTCTTCCCAACAAGTTAGATCTGCCTGCGTGTGCTCAGCAAGTTTAGCCAGGGGTTGTTTACCAAGCTCAGAGGAGACTTGTCTGTCTGCACTAAAATCTTCAAAACATGTCCCAAAGACCCAGAGAGAGATTTTACGCTCTTCTCAGTCAGTTTGCTCTTTTCTCTAGTGAAAAATCCAGATGGGTGCTTGTGTTGAAAACTGGTTTGTATGAAGTCACACTTTCTGCTTTCTTGTGCTGGACTTCTAAAGTAGAAGAATTCAACTCGTAAAGAATTCAACATTGTAAAGTTTTTCCAAGATTACTTAGGCTTATGGTATCAAGATCAAGAAATTAGTCCATATAACCAGGAAATGGCTAGGAAGGATGGAGAAAATATGTTTGGGGTTTTGTGTTGTTGGAATGGTTTTTTTTTTGGGGGGGCGGGGGTTGGGTGGGTTGTGTTTTGTTCTGGGTTTTTTTGTTTGTTTNATTTTACAATCGTTAGTTGTATTTTTATCAACCAGCAAAGTACCCGAGTACTTAGCAAACCATTTCTTTCCAAAACATCCCCATAAAGAGAGTGCTGAAATAATCAACCAAAAGAACTGGTGTCAGCCTTAGACAAACAACTGTGTTTCTGGGTAATCTAATGCCATTTTAATATCTTGCTTTTAATGCAGCTGAGAGAATGGTTTGATGGACAAGGCACTGATGCTCACGAGCCTGAGTTCAGTTGTTAGGGTTATGTCAGAAATTATTTTTCACAGAGAAGTGTAGTTGGAGTGTCAGCTCCCATTAAGTATATTAGGGCCTCTGAGGTTCAGTGCTAGCACACCATGTTTTGTACCCTTTGGTTTGCTTCTGTGGCAACAAAACCAGAAGGTCTTTGGTTAACTTCTGACCACTGACATATTAAATGAAGATGAGCATTTGAGCAACATCAGTGATTTCAATTGACTCATCAATTGCCATTGCATAGCAGTCCTCGTGTTTCACTTTGGTAACAAGCTCATCTGCCACATCTGATGCCAGCAATTCAGTCCTTCAAACAAATGACATGTTTGATAAAGAAATCTTTTAAAATTCATTATGCACTTTGGCTTTTGTCTTTCCTTTTAATACAGCATCTGTTGCAGCCGGGATACATTCCTTGATCGTTTCTGAGTCTGCAATTATTTTTATGCCTGCCCAGTGTCCCGGAGATGTGAAACGAAGCTGCCATGCTACACTGCTGAGCCCTGAAACTCTACACAGACATTCAATTTAATCTCTTGGAACAGACTGCATTAAAGTAGTGTCATCAGTGCACACTTGTGATAAAAAGACGACATGAAGAAAGACAGTGAACTAAAAGGCCCTGCTTTTTTTTCTGGGAAGAAAATAGGATATCTGTCCCTTCATTTGTTTCATGGATTCCTTGCGCAGCCATTTAAATTCAGCAGAAGGCTCCAAGTGTCTAAACTTTATCCTGAGCGTTTTTGTCAGTGCTGGAAAGGAATACAGTTAAGTTTCCCAGGGGGAATTTTATAGAAAATGCTATGTGCAATGTTAATGACTTGGGATGGGGTTGTGAGTTTTTCCATAGAGAGCCAGTAGGGAAACAAATACAGGACTGGATGAGAAGTGTTCTGCAGGGATCCGCTGCTCTGTGGCTCCAAAGACTGGCAGAAGGATAATGAGGGCTGTAACCCAAAGTGCCCCCTTGTGCCTCCATCCTGCTCCATGCCGGAGCTCTGTGAATATCTGGAGCTGGAAGAAATGACAAACTTCTTGGGTGCCACAAGAGATTGCATCAGCATTACTGATCCTTACTCGGCTCGTTACTGAAAATGCAGCAAGCAGCTATTTGGGTCAGACTGCTAAATTTGTAGACACGGAGTGTCAAGAAGCCTTTTTGTCAACTTGGTACCGTTTAGTGTTATTTGTCTTCAAGTTCAAAGCAATCCTGGCCTCAGACTTGTGATATTTTCTGCCCTTTCCCCTTTCTGTTGGCTCAGACCTCTTCCCTTTGAGGTCAACATCAAAATAAAGATGTATGTTTCCTCAGCCTGACCATGGCTCTGACTCTTTAGATCAGCAATCCTATAGTCCATATGTCTTCCCATCTGTCAACTGGCATTTGAAGCCAGCTTGCTCCTCTGTTCTTTCAGACAAGTGTGAGAATCAGGAGTTTCTTTAATGACGGTTTCAGGCCTTAAAGCATTTGCTAAGATACTACCTATTAAGATCCCTTGATGGCACCTTGAATAGAGATCAAAAGCAACTGAGTTCACTCCACAAATCTAATTCCGTCAGTCAGTTTAGGGCATTGAGAGAGGGGTGGGGAGGGCTCAGGAGGGCACCGCGCTCCCGCAGTTAGGAGACAGGCTTGGGAAGTCCGAGCCCTGGCTTCTGCGAGTGACGGAACACAGCAAACAAGAGCACTGCTAAATCCCTCCAGTGGTGGCTCTGCTCGGACTGCCAGGGCTCCTCGGGTTTGGAAAGCAGCTCTGTGCAGCAGGGGTTGGTGGCTTTGCTCAGTGCCCTGGTGGCAGCCTTTAGGGTCTGAGCTGTGCCTGGTTCGAACAAGCACTTTTTGGTGCTGTGTTAGTACCTGTGCCTACGCCTTTGGCTGAGAGATTATTCAAAACCTGTTAGTCATATAAAAATCTGAAAGTACAAAATATTCTTCTCATTAATAATTACTACCAGGCTGCAATTTGTCTCTTATACTTTGGAGAGCTGCTAATAATGGGAATCTGTGTGTTGCTTCACCACTGGGACTGCATGAAAGGCGATGTGGAGAGATGCTTCCTGCACAGCATGATCACAGCAAAGTGGCCACTCTTTCTGAGGGCACAATTTGACTTTCAAACTCCCCTGTTCTTAATGCTTGTCAGGAGATGGTGAAAAGCCCTTGGAATATTTGGGAAAGTGTTTGCTCTGTTGGCGTATTTCTCCAAGTGACTATTATAGAGGAATTAGTGGGAAGCTGTGGACATTATTTCAAGCCCAAAGCCTAAAACTCAAGGCCTTGTTGGCTGTGGGGGCTGGAAAATGCAGGGTGCTCACCGTGGGAAGGGTGGTGGAAGGCATTCCCCAGGGACCCTCCACAGCCAGTGCTAACAAAAGTTGCTGTTTGTTTATGGGACCTAAATGTCTGAGAAGAGCTGAAAGGCCCCAGGATGTGGCTGAGTGCCGGGAGGATGGTGTCACACTATTGACTGTCAAGTAAAACTTGACTTGCTGGAGTCAAGGACACCATATGTCCTTAGGTTTGTGTTGAAGCCTGTTGAAGTGTGAGCATGAACCTGAAGTCCAGACACAGACTTTCTTCGGCCTCAGTGTCTTTAACTGCAGTCATAATGTCATTTCTGCTCCCTGAGTGAAAACAGCTGCTCTGGCTGCCTGCTCTGGAGCCTCACGGCTTTCAAATCAGGTGGTTAGTCAAAACTTTGGGCATGTAGATTGTTTCTTTTTAGGATGGAAAACAGAAATTACTTTGATGCAATTATATGTCTTCACCCAGAAGATGCATCAGCTCCTGGACACTGCAGTCAGCAAAACATCAAGAGTCATTTTGTGTTCCCACTCCAAGCGTCTTTCAGCCCTCTAAAGTGATCTCTATCTGAGATTGTCATTGGGCTTATTTAAATGCATTTGGCTTTCTGCTCTTATTCTCTGCCTGTACTCTTGGTCACCCACTGTTTTTCTTTTACAACCCCCACTCAGTCTATTTTGTCTCTCTTTTACATGATGATACTCAGCCAAATTTGTCTTCATCACAGTCATTTTTAGTGTGAATCCATATCTGCCCTTTTAGGGGGTAGTAGCGATGGTGACGTATACTTGTGGTTGCAGCAGAAGCTGCTATTGAGTTGGACAAAATAGGATGAATGCTGTATAAAAGCCTTCAGAGAGCTGTGAAATCTCCATCCTCTCTTCCTTGTTCTCCTGGGAACACTTGCACAAAGAGTATTTTTAATGTGAAGCAAAAAGGATTCTGACGAATACTCATTAACATTTTGTTTCTGCAAAGATACATGATTATCACAAGGCTGCAAGGGACATGTATTCAGTAAAGCTCTTAGATGTATGCTTAGTTTTATGTATATGCTTAAATCTTCCTGATGGCCCCTGCTTTGCTGAATAGACTTATTAACCAAGACAAAACCAGGTATTTGATGGAGCTGATTTGCACTGCTCAGGTATGATGCAGGTCTCCAACCTCACTGCATAATAATGCTCTGTGAGCAGTGAATCCTCTCATACAAGTGTAGTGCAGTGGATTGGTTGAATTACACGCCCACAAATCATTTGTATCATAATTGTGAACAACAAACCATAAGAGCAGGATTCAGCCAGAGAGGTTGGAAGGGGAAAAAACATCAGAGCCGTCATATGCTGTAGCTTGTTTGCATCATATGCCTTTGTAGTGGGAGCCCAGATGGAAAACATCCGGCCAAGGTATTGCTTCGCCATTGCCACTTTGGAAGCTCCAGTCCCATGAATAAAGATCTGATATGGGCTGCAGTCTTTGTCAGACACTGGCTGTATCCCTCAGGGCAGGTGCAGGCAGCCCCATTTCCTGCTGCCTGTTCCGAGCTGGTTAAACCCAGAACAGCCTTTGTCGGGAAGAGTTACTGGAGTAGCATGGTGGTGAGTCTCAGCTGCTTATCTGGTCTGAAGGCAGGAGAAAGCGTGTCTGTCTGTGCCTCTTCCTGCAGACATGCCACGGATATGTGCGTCTGCTGCTCTGAACGCCCTGTGGACGGTGGAGTGCTGGGCTTGCTTGGCTGTGTCATTAGATACTGCCCTAGATTCACTTAAGAGTAAAGATTTCCCATTTGTGCAAGAGGAACATGTTTTGGCGGGCACAATACGCAGCGGAAGTAAGCAGACATGACAGAAGGGTTTCCAGGCTTTGCTGGAGTTCTCATATCTTGTCACAGGGGGAACCATACACTCATTTTTCATGAGGTACCCATTCTTCCAGTGGTTGTAATCCACTTTCTGTGCCTCTTTCCATATGAAACATTTGGTTCCTTTTAGTAGTTGTTTGGGTGGAATAATGCAGTCTAAGAGTTGGAAACAGACAAACAAAAAAGTCCCCTCCCCAAAAGATTGCACGGTCCTAGATATTTCTTTTGTGAAAATGAAATGTTCTGAAGATGTTTTGTGTAGCTGAGTGTCATTTTGAGTCACTTGAAGCATACTGAAGCTTTGACACGATGTCACTGGGAGCTGCAGTTTCTGTCAGGGTGCAATGGGTGGTTTGCTAAGTTCATTAATGTAATACCTCTAAATACTGCTGGAGCCTCAGGGTGTGATCCAGTGCGGACCCAAAAGCCCAGGCGTCTCTCCTGGGAACGAGAACCTCCAGGTTCTGGTTCTTAATTACAGGATTTTCTGTTTTACATACGAAGAACATTGCGGAGCAGAGGTCTGGCTCAAGGACGTCCATGACTGCAGTGTTCAGGTGCTACAGCCAAACAAGCTTATCAGGGTGATGATTCGGTACTGGTTCTGTACCCTGGGGCAGGAGGGCAACAGTCAGGCTCCCACTGCTTGGACACAAATACTAATTCAAGTGGGCCTCTTGTCCCTGGAGGGCACGGTGAGCAACTTCAGAATATGACAAGTACTTAGTAATTGTCACTAAAAATCAGTCACCCAAGGAGAGCACTGTCTTCTTTAGACTAACGGGCCAAAAGCACCCTGGTTTAATTTCAGGAGGTCCAGGGGTGTTACACTGCTGTTTTTTACATCACCATTCATTTTGACTGTGCTGCAACAATAGATTACTTATTACGTGTATGTAATTGGGGGTATTTTTATTAGTTGATGGAAAGTTAGCTGTGTAATTAATGGACTGGGTAATTTGTTCTAACAGTAGGCCATATTGTGACATGATTGTTAAACAGAATTTTACCTTAGCAGAAAAAGAAACATTTGCATTTAAGTCTGTTAGCAGAATAGAGCGCAGGGTTTCTAAGACAGCTGTGCTTGACCTTTGGTGAAGACTGGAGATGGTAGCACCTGTTAGCATGAAGCAAATGAAGATGGTGTATCACTGCTATTTATATGACAGAGGTCGAGCATTATAAATGTGTCACTTCTTGCATTAACACATCCTCCAAGTGCACAGAGCTGGTGTAAAAAATATTGAACTACAAATGGTTAAATCCCACCCAGCATTTGACATAAGTACTCTTTCTCAGCACGTAAGTAATGTGAATGTTATGTTGCACAAATACTTAGAGCTTCATTTACCCTCATCTTCTTTTCATTATTTGCAGGAGGTCTTGTTCTCTGATGGTGTCCTGAAAAACACAAAGTGGATATTATCCTTATCTCTGCTGCTGATATTTACTGCTGATAAATAGACTCAGTAAAACGGGAACAAATGTTTGTTTCATAATCCTCCTGCAACTGCTGCCATCATTATATATGAAGAACACACAGATTAAGTCTACCATTTGCCAACAGTATGTTTCCAGTTTCTGTTTATATAGTACTCACAAGCAACTGTATATTAATATTAACCTGTACCTGGGCTGAAATATAGTTTTTTTCCTTCTTGGGTAAGATATGAGGATTAATTATTGATGTACTCACTTTAGCCTTTCAGCCTGGGATTGGGATTGCCATTTTTTCCCCCCATGCTGTAGTATCTCAGGTATGTTTTCTCCTCGGTGGAGGTGAAGTTTATACTGCAGTGAATTGATCTTTGCCTCCTTAGAAGTTTTATATTTTTAAAATACTTTTTGTGCATGTGGCTAAAGTCCATTTTCTGAAAAGGGATTTCTTTTTATCACAATATGTTATTATACCACATCTTAAGAGTTAAAGTTTTATCATAATCAGATTCTATTTGCAGATAGCATCGTGTGGAGACTGTTTTCAAAAGCATTAACTCAAACCACACGGATGCACAACTATATTAGAAGATGGGAATTCACACATGGTTTTTATTGTAATGCACATAAAACTGAAGTATAATACAGTAGGCTTGGCAATAAAACAGAGTAGTCAATATATAAATTTTATGCATGGTTCTTTAGATTAATGAACTGCTTTTCTTGATAAATTGAGGATGAATGAGTAAAACCACAATGATCTGATTAGATACTAAATCAATTGTTTTCTGGCAATTCAAAAATTGTGTATCTAATTCAGTGGGTTTTTTTTTTTCTTTTTTTCCTGAGACAAGTTGATAACCTTCTTGTACTAGCCAAACCACTAAAGAGGCATTGTCAGTCTCTTCAAGTTCCCTATTGTTCTCAGAAAATCACTTCCTTAAGATATATCCATATGTTGAGGGTCTCAGTTGTACTTTGTGGGAAACAAAGTTATGGATTAAATTCATTTAGTCTGTAACACCACTGAAGCTGGATTCAGCTGGCACAAATACCTCTTGATGCTGTTATAGCGGGGGGAGTCTGGCTTTGCCTTCTCTTTTCTGGCACACGAAATGGGGAGAGAGAGGTCAATAGTCAATAAGGACAGCTGCTGGTGAGGGAGATTCCTCAGGGCTGAGATTTCAGGTTGATCCACTTCATAGGTTTGGAAGCTCGGATTTGAATTTAGGAATATAAATGAGGTCAATGATTTTCCAAATGAGGTGAACAGCCAGACGACCTCCTTCTGTAGACTGGGCCCCGTATGTGTTTGTGGCAGGGAGAGACCTTTTCAATCTGAGAGGCACTGGGAATAAAAAGCACGGACAGGAAGCTGCCCCAAGCCAGACCAACCTCCAGTGGCAGGGAAGGAGTTAATCGGCCCCTTGGCACAACTAGAGCAAGGCCTGTGCAGCAGGTAGTGATCTGCAGGAGATTTGGGATGGGCCAGGTGGGAGAAATGAGCTGATTGCTTTAGGGTGGGGTCTGTATAAAAGAAGGGTCTGTTGGAGAGGCAGCTTTGCCTCTCCAAAGGAGTTGTGTCTCTGTTGTTACAGATGTAGGTGGCACAAACTCTGTTCCGCTCTTTTCTTCAGAGTCCTGCTAGTGCTTCCAAAAGAGGTACTGCTTTTGCAATGAAGATCTCCCTTCTCTAAGGTGAGAGTGAAATGGTGGTGGTCCTCAAGCTCTGTGGTGTCTCCTTTTGAGGCTGCAATTCGCAGCTGAGAGGGCAGATTGGCCGCCTTGGGTGATGGACCATGGGAATAGAGCCATGCCAGAAGCTGGCTGAGATAAACTCTCCCACTGGAAAAGATGCTTGTCCTGGTTCTCCATTCTCTTACAATCTTGTGTAGTTGCTGGTCCAGTGCAAAAGTGATGTGGATTATTCCAGGAGTGAATTGTTCCTGGAGGGTGGAGGGCTGGTGGCATCCTGTGTCCACCGGGAAGCTCTGGTGGAGGGTAGAGCCCCTCTGTACGAAGGTTTAGTGCTGTGAAGAATGGGAATACCTGCATTTAAGGCTGTAAGGGTTAAAACTGACGGAGATGGTGAACCCTCCAAGGTGGAAGGAGCAGCTGCTGTAGAGGTGGCTGGAAGATGCAGAGTGTTGTGAGACTTTTGCTAGGGCCCTGGGACAGTCATGTTCTTGTGGCAGGAGGGACAGGGTAACCGGGGCAGCCCAGGCTGCTTCAGTGTGTGCAGCTGTGTTGTGGCTCACATCGGAGAGGGCTGAAAGGGAGAGAGAAAGAAAACAAGTGGTGGAATTGAAGAAGGTGGCAGCACTGACACAGTGGTAAGCTGGCGAGTGCAAGCTGCAGGCTTGTCTCAGATGGACTGGAAGAAAGGGAAGGAGACATGCGGCGTGCAGAAAAAAAAAAAGAATAAATAAAAAAAAAAATTAAAAGCTCAGTCAGAGAGGACAGAGCTTGAAATGAACCTGCCAGGAGTGGGGGTCCTGTCCCGGGGATCCTTTGCATCCAGAATCTGCCATGGCATGCACAGACCTCTGTCTGGTCCCTTTTCTTCCTTGGTAGCGTCTTCCCCCTCCCCCTCCTCCTTTGTCAGGCAACTCGTTAACACTTATTAGCAAGCATCTTCAAAAGGCCAGGAGGGGGGAAAGGATGGGAGAGGAGCTGAGATGGCTAAAGGAAATGATTAGGAGATTCCTTTTCCTTTCTGCCTATTCAAGCTTTAATGACCAGCCCCTGCTCTGTCTGTGCCCTGCATTGTTATCCAGCCCTACCCCGGGATCGCAGCACCCCTGCTACCCCCGGCACTGATCCGCTCTGACATCTGGGGCACCGCAAGTGCCCACAGCCGCTAACCTTTCTCATGCTGGGGGTGCTCGCCGGGGCTTACTCCTCCTGCTGCCCTTGGCATTGATGCCAGTGCTGTGCCAGCACTGCTTTAGTCTCCTGCTGGTTCGCCCCTCCAGCTGTACCTTCTTAATCGGTGTCATCAGTGCTGGGCTGCCTCGCTGGATGTGCCCTTGTGTGATCCTGCCTGGAGACTGATCTCTATTTATGTCTAAACATGGCTTGTAAATCCCGGGTATCCAGCGCCAAGGACCAGGAATCTGCTGGGCAGCAAACAGGCTGGTTTAGTGGACAGGATGGTGCTTGCCTGAGGTGGAGGAAAGAGGGTTGAATAAGGGTGACAAAATTTGGCCCATAGCTTTCTATTTCTGCCTTATAGTTCCAGTTGCAATGCATGTTCAGTGATTTCCCCTTGAGCTAGTTATCTAGAGCTGAGACCTGATCCCATCCAAGAGGATGGCAGAGCTCCCGTTGGCTTTGGGAGGAGTACACTGGATCAGCAGGGGCTGTTTTGTGCTGTTCTCTTGTGGAGTGTGGGTTATATTTGTTTTGCTCTGTCCATCAGAGTCTTCACCTTTTCCAAGTTACAGCACAGGAACAGATCCTGGGGTGGTTTTTATGCATTATTGAACTCCACAGAGAAGGATTGGTCTATCAAAAGAGTCCTCTAACTTGATAATGACAACCATCCCCCCTCCCCTCCCACCCAGCAGACAAAAATCGAGAAATTTCCAGCAGTTGCTGAAGTTCTGCATCTACCGAGGACTCTGTAGGCATAAAATACCAGCGTGTGTTGTCCTTTCACAAAGGTCCTGCCTTTTCCTGCAGGAACAGCACCTTGGCAGCTAGAGAGCTGGGTGCCAGCAGCACGTGCCTGAGCAGGCAGGTGACCTTCAGTGCAAAGTTCCTGCACGGAAGGTTTCATAGATTTCCTGCCCCTACTTGATGATCTTTAAGTGGGGGTGTGCATGTGTAATTCCGTGTACAGGGCAAAGCCTTTATCCCAGGAATGGGTACTTAGGGACAGAGACTTAGAATATAAATAACTTTATTAGAATATCTGGGTGTGGGTCATGGGCTGGAGTTAAAGGTCTAGGATGCTTCCTGAAGTCAGATCTGACTCTGAAAGGCAGTGCTGCATCTGCTCTGGGCCTTGCTGCAGACCTGGTATCTCTGCTGGGCTTCTTCGGTATCTTCTACTGACCTGCTGATGCAGATACGTGTTTAAAATGACTCTGTGGCCACCTACCAGTACCTGGAGAGGTTTTGACAGGGCTTGGTTATACAGAGGATGTGATTCTTATTAATAGAAAGTCATTTGCCCCAGAAGATGTTCCGAGGGCTCTGGCTCACTCCTGGCGATGTGAAGTCTTTGGAGCAGTGACTCTGTGTGGAGACAAATAGAGGCTTGCTGAATCGGGATGTTTTACTGTTGAACCCACGCTGCAAACGAAATTTACTCAGTTTGTTGATGTTTGTGTCAGCATCAAAGAAGAGTACAAATTTGAAATGAAAGGGGCGGGGGAAGGGAGTAAGTGATTTAGTTTGTTCTGTTTTTTAGCTTGTAGAACATACCATGGGTAATGTAGAGAAAAGCCAGACCAAAGAGCTGCTGGTGGCTGGCTGGAGTATTCTGCTCGTATTCCTGCTCTGAGTGCCGGGAGCCTGAGTTCACACCAGCTCCTACAAGGCTCCTTCTTTCAACAACTTATTATTACAGTCTGCTGAGAGTGTGAGAGAATCTCCTCTGTGTCAATAGCTGAAGGTTTAATTTTAAACAAGGGGGGAAAAGTGGATTTTCAGATGAATACTGGAAAATTGGAAATACGCATGGAAAAAAGCACAAAGAATTGGTGAGCTGGAAAAAATAGACAAATATTATTATTTTCTTTAGTGCTTTTCAGAATATGTTCTTTATCTAGTACTTATTCCATGCAGCATTTTGGAAAGTATTTGGCAAATGCATAAAAGTAATCTGTAGGATATTTTGTAGTCAGATGCCATAACCTAGATTAATTTACTGCCTTCTGAAATAGCTGCAAACAAATACACTGATTTATGTGTCAGTTTAAAATTTGTGTGGGGAACTAGTTATAACTGCAGAATACAAAAACTATTTAGGACAGACAGTGCAAAAATTTTATAGCTTCTTAGTAAGAGAAGAGGGGTAAATTTCAATTATGCATTTTATTAACATCTCCTTTTTAGCTCTATAAAATGGTAACAATGTTAAAATCCCCTCCTGGGAAATAATGTCACATGGCTTGCCACTGATAGAACTTGAGGATGTTAGGGAATGCTCTGGAGTTAACCAGTTGTTAATCAGTTGCTCATTTGCAGCCGAGTCTTGCTCTAGCTGGACTGGAGATAATCGGGTGACAATTTTGACTTGGAGGCGGGTTTGTTGTGAAGTTGGTGTCTTACCAAGATCTGTAAGGAATGATTTTATTGCTGTGATAAAACCAGGTCAGCTCATACTGAACTTGCCTGTGGTGGGTGCTGCGGTGTTGGCGTGGGGCTGGCGCAGGCAGCACCGGTCAGTGCCGGGCCCTGCCGGCTCCCGCTCGGTGCCTCATGGCCCTGCTGCTGCTGCTGGCCTCAGGGGAGGGCACTGCCCGAGCCCAGGCCTCGGGGAGCACCTGGGACAGACCCTGGCACCTGTGCCCCAGGACAAACCTCTGTGGGGCTGGTGGGAGCAGGATGTTTCTGTAGCGTGTGGGGTGTGGGCCTGGCCTCGCCGTGCCGGACTGGGAGCGCGGCCCCGCTGTGACACACCTGGGGCTGGGGCTGGGGCTGGGGGCGCGGCCCCGCGGTGACACACCTGGGGCTGGGGCTGGGGCTGGGAGCGCGGCCCCGCTGTGACACACCTGGGGCTGGGGCTGGG
>VWZT01001622.1:336231-376635 GCA_013397055.1 Pachycephala philippinensis
CACACCTGGGGCTGGGGCTGGGAGCGTGGCCCCGCTGTGACACACCTGGGGCTGGGGCTGGGGCTGGGAGCACGGCCCTGCTGTGACACACCTGGGGATGGGGCTGGGGCTGGGAGCGTGGCCCCGCTGTGACACACCTGGGGATGGGGCTGGGACAGGTCCCCTCCGTGAGGGGTGGGGAGCACGGGAGATTGGGGGACTCTCGGCCACCGAGTCCCAAAGGCTCTGAGGTTCAGCATGTCTGTGACAGGCTGCTGGTAGGGCACCTGGGAAATAGCAGGAGCACCAGGGCTGGGTATAAAGATGCTGTGGGCCTGCTCCTGACGGGAATTCCTCCTGATCAGGAATATCCTGATGGGATATTCCTTCAGAAGTGAGCGAGCCCCACAGGATTTGCTGTGAAGCCTCTTCACTGCAAGTCATGCAACTGAGAGTTGGTTCATTACACTCCTGTGTCTTGCTGCTTATGGTGGAGGCACCTGGTGTTGGTTCCCTGTGCCTCCTTATCCTTGAAGAATGAACTCCATGTAGCAACTGGCAGCTGTAGTGACTAGCTCAGCTCCTTGTCTTCCTGTAAATACTAGTTTTCCCCCTGTGGAAAAGGAGTTTTGGTGATATAATCCCAATGAATGAAGGGGTTTTTCTTAATTAAAGTAATAATCTGAAAGTTGTCATTGATAAGTGTGTAAACAAGCTGATTGCAGTGGGCGCATGAATAGCTCTAATGAGCACGTGTGGGTATTGAATTAACCATGGTTCACAAACCATGCATGGCTATATGGTTATTTACAAATAACCACTTTCCCCTTTTGCTTGACTTTGCCTGCCACCCCAAAAATCTTGTATTTTCAGTGTTACACAGCAAAAAGGAGCCTGCATCTTTCACAGGAGGAGAGCTTTGCAGGCAATCACTGCTCTTAAGGTGGCTGGGA
The DNA here is from genome assembly GCA_013397055.1 of Pachycephala philippinensis. Classification (NCBI taxonomy): domain Eukaryota; kingdom Metazoa; phylum Chordata; class Aves; order Passeriformes; genus Pachycephala; species Pachycephala philippinensis. The sequence goes on from VWZT01001622.1 coordinate 337,164, forward strand.
AGGCAGCCCGTGCTCTTGGTATTTTTTTCCCACAAGTGAAGTGCAGCCTGGTGGGTACAGCATGGGTGTTCAGCATTGGCCTCTCTTGCTGGTGGGTTGTTCCAGGGCCCTTGGAGGAGGCACTCCACTGCTGGATGTGATGGAGTGCCCTGTCTGTGAAATGGGACAACAATGGCTCTGCAAGGCCTTGTGTTGTTAACGAGATCCTCAGAGGAAGGGCCCTACAGAAGTGCAAATCATCTTCTTAACTTGCTGTTAATTATTGATATATTTATTCATTGCAATAAGTAGGATGAAAGTAGTAGGGTGATGGTAGGCTGAGCTGATCTGTAAGTGCACTGACTTCTCGTGACTGTCCCAAGGAGGTGCCCACTGGACTTGCTGCTCTGCCTTGCTGGTGCTGGTGGGACTCTGGAGGAGTCTTCCCTTTCCAGGCCTAGGAACATGTCTACGATTTGATTAATGAGAGCTTGTGTGTGTACCTTCCATCTATTGGAAGAGAAATGAAGTTTGATGCTAAATGTCATCTGGGTGATCCTGTCTGCAGCCTAAAATAGCAAAGGAAGACACAGGGTGTAGTTTAACTTCCAGAGAGTTAAGTACAGCTTCTTTCCTGATCCAGAAGAGATCAGGGTTTGTTTTGTGTACTGATGGCACTTGGACTTGATCTCCTGTTTTAGTAGCAACTCATTCTTCTTTGCTGTCATTTCAGGATATCACATTGTGAAGTGGAAATTCAGCCTCCTGTTAACCACTGTGTTGCTGCAAATAGCCTCTTTCTTTTTGAGTGCCCAGATCTAGCAGAGAATTAAGGTATAGGGGAGATGCTGAATCAGTGACACCAAAGACAACTGTTTTCTGTTTAAACAAACTGTGATTTGCGTCATGAATTAAACAATCAAAAAATAGGATATTTATTGTGTGTCTGCTTCCACCCTGAAATTGTGACTTAATGTTTCTCTGTTGGGCTAACAATAAATGGTCAAAGAGGCTGTTTTTGAGATGGCTTTTGGGGAACTACTATAGTTTGTTGTGTATCTATCCTGTAAATTCATACATGTCATGCTACTGTCATGGGCTTTATGCTCCTCTGGGTCTGCATGATCATTAAACAGACAAATGAACCACCAGGGTAACCTTGGCTCTGAAGATATTTGTGTTTAGCAATGTCTGCTCTTATGTGCAAAACATCAGGGAGGAGATTTCTGAGGGACTAAATGTGTTCCCTTCCACAGCTAGCACTGTCTGATGTGGTGTGTGTGCATGTCCCACATGCACACCCTTTCCCGTGTCCCTTGGGATCGTATTTCCATTCCCTGGTGAGTGCTTAAAGCAGCACTCTGGTGCTGCTGGAGATCTGGTTACAGGATGGGTTCTGCTCTTCTTCCTACTAAATTCTCTTGAAAGAAAAAGACCAAAACAGCAACGCAAGTTCAAGCTCCAGTAGGGTTGTTAGAGCAGAGCAGAGTGTCCTGTGCACACACAGTCACTTCCATACACATTTGGGTTAAAAGGGAAACTCCCAGGTGGAATTTCTACACTGGTGTGTGATCTGTCTGGGTCACTTCCCTTTCCTGACAAAGGGAAGGTAATGCTGCCCTGCTCTCTGGGAAGCTCTCTGGTGCCTGTTCGATTTACACAAGTCCAGGCTGGCTTTAGGGAGCAAGATGTGTGCTAAGCTTGTTGTCCACTGCCCTGCAGGAATGGGACTACAGGAACCATGGGGAATTACAACCTTCAGGTATATTTCTCCTGTCAAGCAGACTGAGGTTTGCTGGAGATTTCTGGTTCTGGTTTCCAGGTTTGGCAGGAATTGTCATTTCACATTGCTAGCAAAGAGTCTGAATATATGCCATATAATTAACACCAGGAAATTCTGACTCCTGAGGCTATAGGGTTAAACAAATATATGTCCCCATTAAACCTGAATAATAAGAGGTTAACTCATTAGGAAAAGAACACTCTTGGTGTGCTTAATGGAGGGAGAGTATTAACTCTTACAGTTCCTTATGAACCCTTATGTTAGTTACACTTTCCTTTTTGAGTGTTCATTTTTCCTGCTGTAGAATACTTCACACCTCCAAATTTGTCTCGTCTTTATTCTGTATGAGTTGTCTTTTGTTTCCTGGATTACTGATATGCCTGAATCCTTTGGAGTCTTAAAAATTATGCTTTGTTGATAGTTGGTGCATATTTTAAAATAATATGCAACACAGAACAAAGGCAAACCTTTAAAATCTCTTATTTGAAAATAGCGAAGGAAAGTGGGTGAAGTATACATAAATTAATATAGCCAAGGCAAAAGCTTGCCAGCCTAATGGTTCTTTAATTATGCTGTGAGCAAGCCTTATCCCAGTGGCCGTGGCTCTGGAATGCCTTGGTGTCCCCCAAACGCTGTTGTACTTCGAGGAGAGCAGGCATTGTCTGAAATCATAATTCTGGCAGAGCTGATTCCTTCATGCTGGACACTGGTGGAAATAAGTCAGCTCCAGCTTCTCCAGCCATTTCCTCCGTGTCCTCTTCCTTGCTGAGCACTGACCATGCACTCCAGATTGCAGTTGCTGGTAGAAATGGGAGAAGCACCACTTTCATGTTTGAGATTCTCCTGCAGAATTCTTCCTCACTCCAGGCATCCTTAAGTGTTGTTCTTTTGAGTGGTTTCAGTCTGGCTCCTTGGGAACTTCTGGCACTATGAAGTCAATAATCCTATTGCTGATCATGCTTTTGTCAAAATAATTAATCCAAGTGTTGGCTCCATCTGATGCAATGAAACTGTTGATTAGTACAGCTTGGTCCAACCAAGGATAGAAATGTGGTCCTTCTGTGGCACAGATTTCCTAGAACTGAGAGACTGATTTTTCTTTGAGATTGCCCTATTAAACAACAGGAACAGATTTAATTCAATAATTGATTTTGATAAATGGAGCACAGAGAACATTTGATTCTGTTGTAAGCAAATAGGAAATTTTTCTTCCGTGTTACTCACATTCTGGATCCTTTATAACAAACATCTGGATGTTTCTGGGTATGCATTCCTTCAACTTGGCAGTTAAAAAATTCTAGAGAGGATTTGAAATTAGAGGCCCATGAGGTGAGAAGAGGAACCCAAAGTATTGATGACCCACTTAAGAAATGAGATTTGCTTATGGAACAGCAACATGTGTGAAGCAGCTCTAGCTGGGAACAGTTCTAGGTATGGAAAAGACTTAAGAGTAGTCTCAGACTATGTAATAATATTTTTCAAGGCAGAAATAATAATTTATAATTCATGCAGCTGTATAAGCTCTTAGCAGAGTCAATTATGGAACATTTTATTTTGTGGATCACCTGAGAATAGTCTATCTTCCCAAATTTTGCAGAGAAGAGATGCAAGAAGTCTGGGAAATGCTTCTAAGCAAGGAGGTTTCCAATAGCAAATAGTACACCAATGATGTCAGCCAAGACAGGAAATCAGCATTTTGGCTCCTGCGTCCTCCATGGCTCAGCCTCTTTCCTGTATGTGGGAGTGTGCATGTGTGTGGAACTGTATAAATAATCACACGCCAGCCTGTTTCATGTGGCGAGGGACTGCCTTGGAGCAACTGGCTTCTGGGATGAGTAGGTGCTTAGCATAAACACATTTTGTGTGCTCTTAAAAAAGCTGAGGAACCTGTTTTTCACCTGTGTCCTGTGGAATGATCATGAGATCCAAGATGTTCCATATGCTGCAGCAGTGTAGAAGAAATTACACCTTTTTTCCTCTTTTTTTTTTTTTCCCCAAAGTAACATGTTTTTGTTGAATTTACTGTCTGTTATGTGGGCAAATTAATCTCTGTGTTCTTGTCAGGTGTTTCATACAAGACTGCTGTCGCAGCAGCCCAAGCATTTAGATTTCTGTCTTTATTTTTATTGGCCTGGTTTCCACTTTAGCAAATTCACAGCTTGTGAGCTATTGCTGGAAAATTCAAATGTGCAAAACATTAAGGAAGCACTAAGCACAGCCATCCTCTTAATTTGTGCCCTGTCTTCGCTCCTAATAGTGTGTAACATCTGAGTGCAGTGATGCCTGGAGCACCAGCTCCATCCAGCCCCACTGCGCGGTGCCACGTGGGCGGGAGGGGGAATTCCTGCCTTTGGGGGCTTGAGTGGGAGCTAAATGAGATGGGGCCAGGGAAATCACCACAGTGGGGGAAGAGAGGAAGTGACTTGGTCACACAGTAGATCAGTGGCAGAGCAAGGAATAGAATTAAAGTTTCTGCTAGGATATTTAGTCACATCTAAACTAATTTTTCACGGTGCCTCGAGGCAGACTAGGTGACTTCTTACAGTACTTTTTTTGTCCCATTTTATTATGAGGCTATGGATGAATTAACTGGTACCTGCTAATTAGTGAAAGCAGACAAGGACAAATTCTGCTCAGGCTCACCTCAGCTTGCCTCGGGTAAACTTAATGCTGACCATGACTTTTCCTTGTTTCCACTGGCCAGTTGGCTGTTGTGCCAATCTTGATTAACTTGGTAGTTTAAAAACTGAATTCAATTAATTTCATCATAGAGACAAGCCCTCTGGCCATGCGAGTTTGCGGGGAGAGGCACAGAAATTAGGCTTGGATCACTACCTGCATTTCTCTGGAGTCATTGGAATCCTACCATTAGTTCATAACCGGAAAGTACAAAAATAAAGCTAATAGTTATGGCAAAAGAAACCTCACTACTGCGTTTCACAGAATGCCATGACAGGCAAACCATGCTTTGAAGGGAAATCCTGAATTCTTGATATGAAAGAGCCTCTTCTACAGATCCAGCACATTAGCAACGACAAATTTTCCAATGGATATTGATTTAGGAAAGATGAGATGGATTAATACAGGCATTCATCTTCACTGTCAGTTTATTATCAAGATAATTTTATTTGATAAGTCAATGTAGTAAACTCCCCTTTTCCTTAATACATATTTGCAAAAAGTAGGCAATATTGTAATACAGTAATTAGCCATATTTGCCTTTACTATGTGTGAATAAGATTAATATACTGGAGTGTTCAACCTAATTGATCTATTATGTGATAGGGACTCACAACCAGACTGCAAATTACAGTTTAACCCCCCAAAGGGCTAGACTTGTTTAGAAAATGTGTGAGTCTTTAAGAGATAAAATTAATAGAACTGACGTTGACCTAAATATTCAGTGTTATTAATTGTATCAGTGGATTGTGCTGCTTTTGTGTGCAACTGGGAAGGCAGAGTGTTTGGAAAGGAGCAGGTTTATGACAGCAGTGGGAGGGGTGGCTAACAAAAAACATGACAATTATTGCAAGCCAGGTTTCCTGGTTAAAAAAGTGATTGTCACAGGCCCTTAAAATGGTTATTCCATGTGGTTGTGATTAAACAAATCATCCGTGCAGTGCGTTTGGAACATAATGGCTCTGTGGGAAAAAAAATGTAAATCAGGTTTTTGTATTAATGAAAACAGTTTAATATGGTTTTAATGACCCATTTTTCAGTCTTCACCAGAAAGTAATTACCAGTTAGATAGTTAGTGCTCTGGGCTTTGTTCTGGCTCTCAGAACTCCTTCAGCCGCTCACCCAGGGGAGTCCTGCCACGCTCCGTGGGCAGCCCTGGGCCCGTGACCCAGCAGTGCCGGGGCCCTGCTCCGTGCAGCTCCTGCCTTCTGCTTCTGGGCCACGGGGAGCAACTGGGGCTGTGCCTCTGAGCCCCCGTTCTCTGCTGATAGGGCCAAGGGTAAACCCGGAATGAGAGGCAGCAGCTGCCCCTGCAAACCAAAGCGGGGAGCGCCGGCGGTGCCTGATTAATAACTTATCTCTGGAGTGGGATGGGAACTGGCAGCTGCAAGAGAACATTTGGGCATGGTGGTGTGGGATGGGAAGCGGTGCCCAGACCTGGGTGTGGGCAGCTTGGGCCCTGAGGGAGGATGCTGCCCGAAGGTGCCCTGACAATATGGACAGGCAGCAGGCTCAAATGGCCATGACTCCATCCCCAGGAGGAGTGAGAGGAGAAGAGATACCAGTAACTGAGGAAACAGGTCAGGAACCAGGACTTGTATATTGCTGCCAAACCCCACTGCCTCTTTGCGCTTTTATAAAAATAAAGGTCTGACTAATGACTGGGGTCTTTGTGTGTTTTTAATGCTTGGAAAGGTCTAGCAGCCAGTGGCTGTGTATTAGGAATGGGATTACTGGATTAATGTCTGCTGCAATGCTGCCCGGCCCTGATGTTTGTCCTCTAAGAAGGGCACTGCAGTGGATTCAGACCAGGTGAGGCATCTCTGAATTGAGCAAATTAAGGTCCTGTTAGATGCTCAGGGTTTGCACCTTTTTATGTGGGAGCAGGTGTTTTATAATAAAGGGCTCTTTGATCTTCCAAAGAAAGGCACAATACAGCCCAGTTCCTCAAGACAGGAACACACAGGGTCAAAAAGATCCATCTTCACGTTAGGAGTGCATAGCATTGGAACAGCTTGCTGAGGAATATGGTGATTTAATTGTCGCTGGAAATTCTAATATCAAACCAGAATGTTTTCCTCTAGAAACCTGCTGCAGAAGCTCAGAATGTGCTCATCATGGTGATACTGGATTTGGACAGGATGGGGTTTGGACAGGTTCTGTGCGCTGCACTGGAGCGAAACCCAGGCTGTTGTGATGGTCTCTGGTGTGGTCTGTGCACTCAGAGCTCTTCTTTCTGAGCCTTCTGGTGGAGAGAAGGCCAGTGTTACCTCATACTCATATGGATGCAAAAATAATTAAGGTCCAGGTGAAATCTAGAAGTTGCAAAATTTCTGATTTCTGGATGTTTCTAGGTTAGTGGATTTGAGTGTGCTTGCCGAAGCTGAAGTGCATCTGGAATGTCTCTTGCTTGGAAGCAAAGGCAGGAATCTTCTCGCTACTGGCTCTACCACTCCCAATGAAAACCAAGAGGTTTGTTGTGCTATCCGGTACTGTGCCTGGGGTAGTTCAGGCTGTTGGAAAGTTGGATGTGTGGGTTGATACAAAGCTCTGTGTGACAGCAGCTACTTGCAGCAGGCGGTGGGGCAGCACCCGCATGAGCTGTGCACCTTGTTACTGCAGGTGGCTGGGCAGGAGGTCTCAGAGCTGATGGCCTTTTACCTTGTATGTTGAGGGGAAAACTGGGGGAAATGCTTGGGGGAAAGATACATTTGGGCTAGACGTTCCTAACATTCATTTCAAGTTGTAAAATTCACAATATGAGTGCGATACCAGTCAACATAGAGGGATGAGCCTGTGTTCAGAGTTCCTGATGCTATTGAGAAATAAAGTAGTTTGAGGGCAGTGAGTGAGAACAGAAGGAGATTTTGAGGGAGGTGAGGGTCCTTCAGACTTTATTTATCCATTGTAAAGAAACATATGAAAGTAAACAGAAATCAATTTTCTGAAAACCCCTCCCAGGTCACCTGCAAGGGAAATAATGTGACACTGCTCAATGCCAGGCACTGCAGATTTTGTCAAGACCATAAAGAAACCTGGTGCTTTATTTTTATTTTTGAAGTGAAAGTGGTTCACAAGGTACACCAAGGAGATGATTCAGTGCTTACAGTTGTGACATGTCAGAGGCTTGTAAGCTCAAAGACAACTGTCTTTATTGTGTTTGCCTTTTCATCTTCCAAACTTTGAGCCCCTGTGTTCCCATCATTTTCCCTTTCCGATGTGAAATAAGGAGCATATTCTAAACAATGGTGCTCTTTTGATACTTGCCATAATAAAGAAACACTGACTCAGAGAACAGCAGATCATAGCTGTCCACAAAGAAGTACAGAGAGGTGCAAATCCTTTTGGCATGGCACCACAGCAGTTGTTCCTGCTGGCTGATGGAAAGCCAACAATTATTTTTCTCTTCTAACATAACAGGGACAAAGGAGCTTCCCTTAGCAGCCCATCTCTGCCCTAATTTATGTTGCAGCTTTTTAGGGAAAGGAGCAAAAGTCATTTTAGGAGCTATTGAAAGATATCTTCCTCTTTTGTAGCTCCTGTATGTTTTTGGCAAGTGAAGTGGAATACATTTGTGGGGCACATCAATGGCAGCAGCCTGAAAAGGGCTCAGGAAGGGCCTAATCACCTCCTCAGTGGTGGCACAGCTGCTCCAGATGCTGCCAGAGGGGGAAGGTGGGAGGCACCTCGGGGACACGAGGGAGGGCTGCTCCGGGGAGGAGTCCCCAGGGCTGGAGGGCTGTCCTGGGCAGAAAGAGGGCTGATGGAGCCAGGTTAGGGAGCCAGAGCCCGGGGCTTGTGGGGCTGCGTTGGGTCGTGCTTTGCATTGGGCTGTTCCTGAGGTATCTGCGTTCTCTGCAGCTCTCCAGGGACAGCTGGTCACGGTGCTGCTGAGGAAAGGCTCTGGCACTGTCACCCTTGCTCCTGCAGGCTGAGTTGTGGCTCAAAAGGGGCTCTGCTGTCCCATCTCAATGCTGGGAACTGCTGCACGTTCTGTCTTTGGAAGTGCTTTGTAATTCTGACCTTTTTTTGCCTCAAACAGAATGACTTTTGCTGTCCTGTTGTGTGTGATGGCAACTCCCTACTGAATGTTGTACTGTGGTGTGTAACACATGTGACACAGAAACTGCTAAAAGAAGTTTTGGGGGGATCTTTCACGTGGTTAGTAACAGTAGATGGTGAGATCCAAGACCTGTACCAGGTGTCAATACTGCCAGGTGAGATTCCTTGTGAAATCCCTCAAGGGACAGAAAATGCACCAAGCGTAGAAAATTTGCTTCCTTTTTCTCCTGTGTATGGCTCAGGACGAAGCAAGGACATGCCAACAAATGGCCCTTGATGTAACATGGGAGCAACAAGGGGCTGGAGCCCCGGGTGGCACAGAACTGTGACAGGGTGAAGGGTTCCTGCCAGTGCCCAGCAGGACTGTGCTGCTGAACACTGGGTTGATCTGGGAGCCCTCTCCTGACCAGGACAAAATAGTTAAAGAGTTGGTTCTGTGTATCACAACTTGTGCTGCCTGTGCATTTTAACTATAGAATTGTTTTATCTTCTTGTTGTCCCTAAGGAATCTCTGGGCTTCAAGAAAGATTTTGTGACTCCCTCTGTGACTGTCTTACATTAGGGACACGGGTGCTTGGGTCAAGGGCTGTCCTGTGGCAGTGTAAGGCTCTGCAGTGTGTAATGGCTCCAGCTTCTGACTGAAACCTCTCTAGGCTTGACTGCACTGAGAGTAAAAAGTAATGAGATTGGCCAGAAATAAAAAAGCCCCAGGAATTCTGATTTTTCTACCAGACTGAGCTGCATAGAGTCCCCCATCCCTTGAAGGCTGGCTGAGAGGGAGTATTTCCATAGCCAGTGGGGTGTCTGTGGATGAAAAACATGGCAAGTCTTTGCAAAATGAGGGTTTAGCTCCTGCATGACCTGCCTGCTAACGCTGTGCTTGGTGCTTGAAGGAGCTGATCTCTGCTATAACCAGTGCGATGTCTGTCACGTTACACCAGATGTGGCAGCACTGTCTCAGGCTCGGCTGCTGCTGGTGCTGTGCCCGTGACCCCTGATATGCCAATCACTCACACTGCTGGGACTACCAGGTTTTGTCAAAGGACCCTCAAATGAATGTGCCAAAGCCTGTGGATGGCTGGTGGATATTGGTATTTGTAAGCTCCTAGTTTGAAAACCTCCCTCAGCTTTTAAATTGCTTTCTCCTTCCAACCATAGTGACGCTTCCTTCTCAGGAGGCTGCATTCATCCTTTTATTTGCCCTGTTAAAGGCTGCTTTGTGGCTCTCTGACATCCATCCTTCTGTTAGGCTGTTCCTGTCTCATCCCCATGTTTGATGGCCAGATGGCTGGGATAAGCTCTGTATGTGGGAGACACCTGGGGACACCAAAAAGCAGGATTCTTAATTTTTTGGCTAAAGAATACTTGATATATCTTGTTTCTGTCACTGCAGTTTTGTTTTGTCTATTTTTAGCATCTGCTTTCTTTAAAAACAAACACTGGGGGAGGATCAGACTCTGAGTTCGACCTCAGTGCTGTGACTTCATGGGACTACTGCAGATTCTTGAGTCCAGTGCTGTGTCCTTTGCTTTCCCCCAGACTCTGGGCCATGCTTCCCATCTTGGTAGTCCTGCTTGTGCCAGGGCTGTGCTCCCTTGACTGAGATGCAGGAAAAGCCAGGGGTGAGTGCTGTGGGCAGTGATGCACAGAGCTTGAGGGGAAAGGCTAAGCTCAGGGGGTCTCTGTTCTTAATCAGTTTGAAGATTTTTACAGATTGGCCTTTCTGGAGCTAAAAGATGGTCAGAGGAGGTGAGGATCTCCTGCAAGCAAAGCCCTGTGTCTTCCCAAGGAGGTTTGCTCTGCTGCTGCCTTAGGGGAGCTGGGGAGTGTCAGTGCAGCTGTGTGGGAGGAGAAGAGGGATTTGTGGTTGAGCTTCTGGGAATTAAAAAGGGTTGAAACCTTGCCAGCCAAAAATGAGAACCCTTGCAAAACTAGTGTGAAATCCAGGCGCCACTGAAGTGAGTGCCACGCAGTTTTGTTCTGGACTTGAGTAGCATCAGTATTTTATCCCAGCTCTGTGTGGGAAGTTGAAGTTATGTCCATTGCAGTTTTTGCTACTGAAGCTCTATAGCATATAAAGGTGTTCCTTTATAGAAAATAAGTGTCACAGCTGCAGTGCCAGAGCTCTCAAACTCACATGTCTATGTCCAGACAGCAGAGGGAAAACCTGTATTTGTAGGGGGTATTTGTAGGGTTAAGCTCCCTACACTCCTTTTTGTAGTCAGGAGAGAGCGTGCTCCAGCGTGGGCCATTCCTTAACTTTAAATGTGTCCTTTCCTCTGGAGGGAAGAATCTGTTTCATGTCTCCAGGATTGTGTGACCTGCCTGATATGCTGGCGAAGTGAAGGGGATGATAAATACTTCTCATCCATACAGAGAAATCAAGTAATTAAAAGGAACCAACTAAAAAGGCATTTATTAATTCTGTTAGACTAATAAGAGCTTGCAGAAATGGGGTATGTGTGGGGTTAATATGTGAGTACACACACACACCACACACGGTAATTTAATTGTAATTTTTTTCCCTGTAATCTATGATTTTTTAATTGGGTGCTTTGGTCAGAAGATGGTGCTGTAAATATGTCCAGTTGTCTTTTACACTTTTCTAAGCATCCCTAGTGCAATGTGGTGTTGAACTCTGAAAGCAGATTGCCTTGAAGATCTGTTCTGCTGTGAGATCTGCCCTGTGTAGCTCTGAGAAGAGGAATGAATTACATGGTTGAGGAGCTGTCAAGCAGCTTCTGTACCTCAGATGTGGTCTCCTGGAAATTTATCACCTGATCTTGCCCAGCAATGAAGATCTGTCCTATCCTTTGCCCTTAATGCCCCTACTCCCCCTCAAAGGGTGTGTTATTTGGGAAAAACCCAGACAACTGGTCACAAGCCTCAAGCACTAAGTTCTTGTACCACCTGAAACAGAGTTTAGTGAAGCTCCTTTTAATAATGTGAATTCCTGCTGACCTTAGCAGTAAAATGTCGTGTCTTGCATGCTTGAGGTGACTTGGATGTGTACCCAGTAGGGAAAATTGTCTGTAGACATGTCTTCACAAAGCTTTTTGTCTCAAACCTGAGACTCAGAATCTGATAGGATCTGGTGAGTCCACTAGTGATTCTTGGAGGATTGCTGGAGAGTTAACAAACCACTAATGGCCTGCTCTTAGTTGTCTCTAACTTGTATAGTCTTCACTTACTAGATGTCTTCTTGTATGTGCTTAACAGTAAAAAAATATTATGCAGTTCAGATGTGTGGAGAGAAAAATAAACTCCAAAAGAAACTGCAGCTAAATGGTGATGCATTTGTGACAGCAGATAAAATACGTATGCTAATAGACCACTGCCAGGCCATGTAATATTCCTGCTTTGCAATGCCAATGGATAATGGCTTGGAGGTGAAGCTGCTGTCTGTGTTTTCAGGGTGCTGGTTCCAGGCACGGCCGGGCTCTGAGCTCTCTCAGCCCAGTGTGAACTGCCCTGGGTGAATTGGCACGGTGTCACCCCTGCAGCTCCGAGAGTGGGAAACCTGTCCTGGCTCAGCTGCTCACAGTGAGAGGGCATCCTGTGGGGTGTGATCCCCCCAGTGTGAGACCTTGCTGCTGCTTGTCTTGGGGCAGCAGCTGGGAGTGGCCCGTGCCCTGAGAGCAGTGCTGGGGCTCACGCATCCCTGGCACGTTTAAAAGCAATGTTTAAAAGCGCTGCTGTCTGGGCTTGTGCCTTCTGCAGGAGGGATCATTTTGCTTAACAGTTCTGGTAGTGCCTTTTTGCAAATAAAACGTTAATGACTAGAGTGGAAAATACTTTAAATTCTTTTTGATAACTTCAAAAATGTTTTCGGTAGCAGCCGAGTTGTCAGAAAATATTTACATAAGCGCATCTGCAAACCTTGCTACAATATCTTAAGATCTGCAGCAGCTTTGTCACTTCCTTACAAATAGCTGTGAGCGATCTATTATGTAAAAAGGTTCAGTTTAATTTACAGGAAGCCTTACATTTTTCTCCAAGTACTGTGTTTAGTTTCTCTTGTTGGTTTTTTTTAAACCTCTGTGGCTCTTTTTAATGCTTTCCTACAGAAGTCTGAATGATTTGTAGGGAAATATAATACCTTTTTATTTGGCTGCCTGGGGAGGAGAGAAGTGAGCAGCCCCTGTGTAGGTGAGCTGTTCTCGAGGCATCCCTTGGCACTCCTGGCCCAGCACCGAGGTGGTGCTGGCAGTGGTTATCTCCAGGTTAAAACTTCCCTGTTGGTGGCTCTGAGGTGACACCCTCAGCAATCCAGAGGGTGCATGTTTCACCCCACTGCAGAGCTCATGGAAGCCTTTGGGATTGAGGATGACTGCGCCTTCACACCTGCAATGTGCAATTCTGGCTTCTCTGTTGGAAAGAGCACCAACCTGGCAAATTCCTGGCAGTTATTTTTCAGGTGGTTTATCTGATGCAAAAATATTTAGGTCTGCGTGGTGACTTTTGAAAAAAGTAATAGGCAGTATTTTTGTTTCAAGGCCTGATGTTCATGCTGCTTTAATGCAGTTTTCCAAAACTGCTGTAACTAGTTGGAGTCTGTGTGGTTTGATTCCAAAACAAGTCGATGATGTTAATGTAAATTAGCTTTTTACATTAGCTAACTGACTTCTAATCTCTCCACTGCTTATTTAACTTGAAAGATAAAGCTGTCCCTTGGTTGAACTGGTCTGAAAAAACTAAACTCTCTTAAACTTGTACCTTGCATTGTTCTGAATGAGGTTTATATGGACCCAAGCAACTCGATATCTTTAATTGTGTTATGTAAATTTGACCTCCCCAAGTTGCAAAGCTTCCCTCAACAACCAGAGGCTTGTTGGCATATGTCCCTAATCAGCCGAAAACAATCAGGGACACTTCCTGAGGTTGCTTTGTTCTTCTCCACTGTCATGTGTATTGTGTGTGGTCACGTTCTCTAAGTGTGTGAAGACTTACTCACACTGTGGGAATTTCTCCTCTATCTGCATTGCTGATGGAACCAGCTATTCAGGCATATTTCTCCCTTAAGTGTAAAGCCAGACACAATGATAATAATGGGACCAATTATTTTTTCCTAACAGTGTCCCAGATCTGACTTTTCCTGGGAGAATACAATGTTTCTCTCATATTTTATTTTTTTTTTCCTCCTAAACACTGGATGATATATTACCGAGGAGAAGATTGAGAGAAATGAGCAATCTTTCTCTCCAACTTGGTAATGAAAGAATTACATGTTGCTATCCAGATAATAACTGAAACATTGCAGCAATGACGGCAGATTTTGAGCTGGTGCAGCATTCCCTGGAGAAAGGGAACATGTTGGCAGAAATTTCTGTTAATTTCCATGTGTACTTTCATTCAGTGGAGGATAAAGACATGGGGTTGCTGATAATGGAGAGAAATTTGCATGGGAAGGCTGATTTTCCTAGTACTACTCTCTAGAGTTACTTGAAATTTCTCTAGTTTGCTACTCCTTGAAGCCATTTAACAAGAAAATGTTCTATTTTTTGAGGAGGGGAAAACAAACTTTGTGGGTTTGGTTGTTGGGGGTTTTGATGTTGTTGTTGGGGTTTTTTTTTTGTTTGTCTTTGTTGTTTTGGTTTTTAAATTATTTTTAAAGAAGGCCTCTCCAAAGAAAAACTGCAGACTTCATTTTCTTGAGGTGGTGTTTGAAAATATTTGGTTTAGGATTTCTTGCTGAAAAGCCAGAAACCTGTCAGAACAGACCAAGTTGAAATGTCAGACATTAACAGGGAAGTTTTTCTGTACATATTCAGTAATCCAACTTAGTTTTACTATTCCCAGCTTAAGTACAGCATCTGGCAACATTAGGTAGCCCTATGTACTTTTTTCTTTGTAAAAATGAGGAAATAAATGTGCTGTCGAGACAAAGAAAAGAACAGGAACAGAGTTCAGTGACTTAAAACTTGGGTTAGGGGAAGGCTTGGTGCTGCCAGTGAGAAGAGCAGTCCACTTACATGCACTTTCAAAATGTTCAGTGTAATCTCAGTTTCTGGTATTGATTTATTTAATTCTTATTCTGTTAAGTCCCACGAGTTGCAGTGGGAAGCACTTCCCAGTCTCTCTTCCAGAGGGATGAATAAAAATCAGTTCTCTAAAGAGTTGGATTTAATGTTTTCTCAGACATGGTTAGAGTTTTGCTCTGGTCACTGTGGTGACCTCCAGGTTAATGCAGTAGCAGTCTGCTCTGCTGGGAGAGCTCTGCTCCCTCCTCCACTACTTCTGACCTTTTTTGACAAACTCTCTTAACACATGGCCAAACCCCAGTCTCTCATCGCATACTGAGAACAAATCAAATTTGATTGCTGTCTCACGAAGGTATGCAAAGCCCACTGGATGAGAATAGAATTCACTCTGCCAGTATTTTCTTTAAAATAATTGGAAGAACTTGCTGCAATTCACGCAACCCTTGGATCATGAGAAAGGACATTTTCCAGCCTAGCAGACCCATCCAGTTTGGCGAGACTATCGCTCTTCCCCCATCCCAAAGTGCTGGAACTTCATTTTGAGTTTTCATTTTCTTCGCCCTGCACAAACTTCATGGTTCCCCAGGGTGCAGCTTCCTGTCTAGCCTTGATGCCTTGTGAATGTCTTCTACCTCAGCTCTTCCTGGGGTTAACTCTTCTAAAGGTCACAGTTCCACAGTGTGCATCTCTTCAGCTTCTCTACATCAGTGAGTTTGCTCTCACATTATTTTTAAATTTAGAATTTCTAATATTGTTTTGTGCACCTCCAAAAAACTTGCATCCCTCCTCACTCTGTTTTAAGACTAGAGTACTTTTTTCTCTTATTTCCCAAGAGAAGAAAACATTATCGGGATTTTTGAAATATTGATCTAGGTTCAGATATTAAATGGACAAATGTTTAGGTAACTTACTCAGTGTGTGATTTCACCACTGATTTTGTACTACGAAATGAAGCAGGAGTTTGAAGCCACTGGCTGGGATAGCCA
Organism: Pachycephala philippinensis; assembly: GCA_013397055.1. Classification (NCBI taxonomy): domain Eukaryota; kingdom Metazoa; phylum Chordata; class Aves; order Passeriformes; genus Pachycephala; species Pachycephala philippinensis. Next base: position 352,634 of record VWZT01001622.1, read on the forward strand.
CTAGGTTGGGTTTTTTAGGTAGACAACTCCTGGTTTGTACTACCTTGATTTTTTAGAAAGTTTTGAGCAACTCAGTTCTTAATGTTGCACTCACGGGCAGCATAATAATTGCTCTTCTTCAATTCCCAAGGGTTGTAATAATTTTTTTCGAGGTTGTGATTGCCTGTGAAGCACAATACTGCTACTGTGTGTACTTCTATGTAATGAGGATTTTTTGGTTTTGTTTTTTTTTCAAGTGCCTGTTTAAAGATAGATGTCAGTACTCTCTGAATTTGAATATGTAAGTAATCTGCTTGTAGAAGGTTTTTCTTTTGTGGCTGTGTTGTGTCTTTTGGAAGTATACTTAAAGATGAGTTTTACAGGAATCTAAAATGAATGGGGGAATAAACAATAAATCAAAATTTTTGTAGAAGTAGAAATAACCGCGGGTGCCAATTTGAAGCTTAGATGCTGCTTAACTAAAATTGATTTTGAACCGTGTGAGGATTAAATCATGGGATGGAGACTTGGATCTGGGTTCAGTTCTCAGATCTGCTGTTGCATTGAGTAACTTGTTCAAGTCACTGAATCTTCTGGTGTCCCACTTCCCCTTCATAAAAAGGGGACAACAATACTGCTTTTATCTTGGGTTATGAGGCCTCTGGGACAGGAACGGCCTGTTAGTTTGAGCGTGTGTAGTATTTAGCACAATGGGGTCCCCCTCTTAGAGATAATAACAACAGCATGTGTGACATTCACAGAACACGATTTATCTTTCATCTTCTAATGCACTGGCATTCCCAGATTGCCATAATGTTTTCTTTTTTAGATGTGAGAGATCTTTTTTTTGTCTTGTGAGAATGCAGACTACTTTTTGTCTTTCTATCCTCTTGCCATCTGAGAGGAGGGAGGTGTGTGGGATAAATATGGTGGTATAGTGCTCAATTTTCTGAAGGGTCTCCTTGTGTAGGTTGTTGAGATGACTTCTCAGTTTCAAAAAAATCCATCCCAGCAAGGGAAAGTACTTGTGATATACATGGAGAAATGCTTCTATATTCATGGCTTATGATGCACCACATGCCAAAGAGCAACTCAGACCATCTTGAGCATTGCTGTACTCCAAGGTAGATTACTTGGGTTACATGTAATATTTTACAGTGTTAGGGACAGCCTCAGAAAATAGGTGGCTTTGCAATGTGGGGGAAGAAATTATTGCCAAAAATCACTCAAATCCATGAGACTAGTATCTCCAGAGTAATCAGGCTGTGCAGAGATGCAATTGGGGAAATGCCTATTTATTGTAAATGGCATCGGGTGGACTGTCTGAAGAAAAAACTTTTTTTTAAGAAGGTATTTAATGGTAAAAAGTATCTATTATGCTCAGAAGAAGTGGGAAGCTTCTTGTGGCAGAGCTGACTTTAAAACAATAAATATTTGGGATCCTAAGTATCTCAGAGTAGGAAGTAGAATTGAGCTGGAGGGATCATGTCATTAAAGAGTGGGAAATTCAGCGGTACAAATGTACAACTCCTTTCCACATCCAAGTCATGGACCAGCATGTCTTAAAGGTGTAGATGGGCAAACCTCCCATTCAGCAGATCTATTCCTTGTGCTGTGATGACTTGTGCTTAGAAACTAAACTCAGCAGACTATGGAGACATCGGTGACTTTGTTCTGCATCTCTACAGGTCAGTGTCAAATTGCTGGCTTCTCCTTAAAGCTGAAAAGCTACTCTGAGCAAACACAAGCAAAGTTTTTGTAAGTTCCATGTTTTGAACTGTTTTAGCAAATTATTCCAAGTAGTTTTAACACAGGACACTTCTGTTCTTCTGAATCAAGAGTTGTAGGACGGCTTCAAAATAGGCAAATGCCTACTGGGTTAAGGAGAGGTTCTTCTTAAAAATCTTTCACAGAAAATCAAGTGGGAAATGTTTAATTGCTGATACGGTGCACAAATAAGCAAATTTACTTTCTGTAACTTCTCTGATTGTTTTCAGAAATTTCTTTGAATAACCTGGCTGCTCATAAACAAAGGTGCTGGACTCCAGAAGCCCAGAGTAGTGTGTACAAATGGAGATGCTCTTTGTGCCTACTCTTGTAGCTGGCAGCTGTGTGATTTCGGCCCGTGATGAGCCATTATGTGCCACTGTTGGGGTGCAATGCCCTAAGGGTTGTGCCTCCATGCAGTACTGCTGGCAAAGGCTGAGCAGAGCAGCAGTGATAAAGCACCGTGGCAGAGCAGTGTTTTCATGAAGACAGATTCCATCAGTCCCAGACCGCAGCCAGCAAGCACTAAGGCACTGTGTTGGGATGGGTAGAGTCGTTCCAGCCAAGATGCAAGATTTAGCAGATGTTTAGCAAAAGGTTCCATTCTTCTTGCCACAGACACATGTGGAGCTGTCTTGAGTCTAGTAAGGATTTTACAAGTTTTATAAGTCATAGTTTATTGAGCTTGGGAAAGAATGTAATATGGCATTGTGATCTTGGAAGCTGTTTTTCTCTGAAATAATATACTTTAATTTTTTTTTTTTAAGTAAGCTCTGATTTTGTGATAACTAGTGAAAGAGAAGCTAAGTAGGTTTTTTGGGGGTTTTTTTTGGGTTTTTTTTGTTTTGTTTTTTTTTTTTTTTTAATACTGCTTCTCTTCTTTGGAGTGTCCTCCTGTACCATTCTCTTTGGTTGCAGTGTGGTGTTTTCCTCTGAGTGATAAACAACCAGAAAGCTGAATCAGCACTTTGGAGCAGCATGAATCTGGCTTAACTTTGCTCTGGAGAAAGTTCTTCACCAGGTTTCATAATGACTGTGGAATGGTACAAATAAAGGGAACACCATTTATCAACCGTGCTGGCCATGGAAAGTGATATATTTAGAGGAGCAGTTTATGTAAGTGAAGGACTTCTTAGGACACGTGGCAGTGCTGCACATCACAGCAGGCATTTGTAGGGAGGGATTTGGTTTGGGAAGGGAGATGCGGCCCTGGAAGTCAGTGTTATTTTTATCTACTGAGCACTGAGGCTACTGATAAAAATGAAAAATTAAGTGTGATAATTTTGTAACAGTTTGTGAGGTTCATGCTGTAACTTATGCTACTATTTAAAGTACCCCATTGAAATTCTGTTGATTTGGTTAAACTTGATGAATTTTACTGTCAGACTTGATTGCTGAGGGGGGAGTGCTCTCCATCAGCCCTGCTGGTGTGAGCTGAAGTCACAAGCATTTGGGTGTGAAACAAAAGCAAGGGCCTGGAGAGACATTGTAAGGGATATGACAAAATGCCTAGTGTAGACACACAACACTAACAAGCATTTCTGCTTTTAAAATGCCCTTCAGAAAGACTGGCTGCCTTCTCAGCATTCCTCCAGAGAGTTGAGAAGTAGTGCAGTCACTGTTTTGGAGGCTGAAACGTCAGTGAAAAAGGTTTAATTCCCAACCAGAAAAATGGATATAGAGCTCAAAGCCCCTGATGACCAGTCCTCTGCTTCAACAGTCAGTGACACCTCCATCTTCTTCTCTCGGACCTTCTGCTGAATTACAAGCAGGAATGAAGCTTGTACAGCACATGGAAATGCACTTTCCTCGTGGGCAGAGCTGCGAAGAGCAGTTTGATCAGTTCTCTATTGACATGACAGGGCTGAGGAGGTGGAGGAGAAGGGGTTAAGGTACCTGCTGGTACAGTCCCAGTGTGACATGGCTCCACACCTGTGTGGGGAAGCATTCACACTCCTGCTGTCCTCTGCATGTGTCAGTTCTCAAGGCACCAACACCACAGAGGAATGATGATGTTGATTGACACAGCCCTAAGAGCAAAACCAGCTGGCTGCTGTGTTGTATCTGTTAGTGGGCACAACATTTGGAAAAGTCCAAAGTGAAAAATCGCCGTCTGAAAATCTGGATCGGAGCCACCAAGTTGAATTTGAGAAACAGGATTCCCAGAAAGTGATTCTCATTCATTCCTAATGTGGGTTTGCCTGGTGGTGTAGCCTGGAGCAAGAGCAGCTCTGGGACTCAAGCAAGAGCTTGAGACAGGTGTGCTGCTCAGGAGCACAATGAGTAACATCCCAGAAATATTTCCTGAGGAGCTGGGGGAGCAATAACTGATGAGAAATGCTGAGAATCAGTCATGGCAGGTCAGTGTCTGAATCCTCCTTGACTTAGGGTCTGCCTTTGTTACGTTTCTATTGTTTCCCCAGACGAGGTATGACGAATGCAGAGATTCCCAGGAGAGGTACTGTCCATCCTGAATATGTGAGTAGCTCTCATTATTGTTAATGGAAGTTGCATGTGCTCAAAAAGCTAAGACTCCCTTGTGATGCCTTGAGATAGAAGACTAATATCTAAATGATGTGTAATTATTTGAGCAAATGGTGTAACATGTGATGTCTTTGTTAGGTCATTGTTGTTCAGAGAATTGTCCCAGTATAATTTTTCCCTAGAAAAATGACCACACACAAAAAGTAACAGACTTTAATTAACAGTATTAATTTCTGCTTGGTTTTATTTAAATTCTCTCTACTCCTTTCTTGTTTTCTAAACAAAAAATAGTGTTCCTATAGTTCACATCCCCCAGCAAAGCATCTTAGTGTTTGTTAGAGAAGAGTGAAGTCTCAGTGTCCTGAACTGCTGCTCTTCAGGGAGTGGTTGAGGAAACTGGGAGCTGTGGTGCATATCTGAGCACGGACTTTAAAGGACAAGATTAACACTTTTTCGGACCTGAGCACAGCAACAACCATGTGAAGTCAGTGGAAGCTGGGGAGGCCCAGGATCATGATTTTACCTCTTCTACCCGATGTCTGATGGAAGGACCACATTTGTTTCTAACTCACCATGTTACTGGGAAAAGGAGCCAGAGGAAGAGGGAAGGGTCACTTCTCTGGCTTTGCTCTGCACATACCCTATGGCACGTGATAAGCAATTGCAGTTGATGTCTGTATAAACTGGGAACAAAAACCTTTGTAAGTTGCACCGTGTGGAAGTACCAATAAACACGTGGAGAGCCTTCCATGGAAAAGACAGTTTGGTTTTTGAGTACGTGAAATCTTAAAAATGTCTGAAGCAAAGGCACGAACTGAAGTTGCTCTTCACATTTGCTTTGGAGCAAAGGACACTATTTTACAAAGTGCATCCTCTCGAAGATGGTCTTGGAGTGGGGCATCTCACTGAAGTTTGGGTAATAGCTGGTATTGATGGCAGCAACCTTGGTTCCAGTTAAAACTTTAGTTCTAGCTTAAAAAATTGTAAAAGATGGGAGTCTGGCCCTTCAGAAATAACATGGTAACACACGGTGATCATGCTCTGTACTTGAATGGAGTTGGATTAGTGAAGAATCTCTACATGGCAAACAACCCTGGAAAACTGTTCCTCATGCAACCAGGTTAAACAGCAATGTTTAAGTGTCACAGGTGAAATATGCCTAACGAGAAATTAAGTTTTTTAAAGAATAAAATTTTCCCTGTTTGTCTATGGTGATGAAGCTGATTTTTGGTGATCTTTAACTCCATATGAGCTCTGACTGTGCTCAGGCTGCTGTTAGGCACCTGCCAGTTGGCTGAAACATAAGACCAATGGGACCAGAAGGTACAACACACTTTGCAAAGAAGAAACTTCTTGTTTGCAGTGCAGCTGTTTGAGGACAGGACAGCAAATGAGCGGAGAGTGGAAGGGCTACTCACCCTCACCCTTGAGGACAGGAGAAAAAATATCATTTAAGGATTGTAGGGTGGAAGCTTGTTTGGCAGTGGGGTTCCTGGCACCTGCACGTTCAGTTCTGATTCGTTTGGGAATCAGAGATGGGATGCTAAGTAAACGTAACATAAGAGATGGCAAATCCTATACCCTGTGCCAAAACAGGCAAGACAAATGAAGCTGTCATGCTTTGCCATTCCTTCCTTCTCCTCCGTGAGGCAGAGAGATCCTTAGAGAGCAGCCTTTCCTTCCCGCAGTGGTTTCGCCTGGTGTTGTCACTTACAGCTGATGCCCCTTGGCCAGTCATGCGTTGCTGATCGCCATTCAGGTGAGGGACAAAGGAGGGAGCTTAGCAGTCAAGAGGATACGGATGAGACGGGAAATTGCTTATTTCAAAGGCTTTTTAAGCGCTCTTCTCCTTCTTGACAACAACAGAGTTTATCGCTCTCCTTTATCGCCCTGTGTAGAGTCAGACACTGTCCATTATGAGGAGCTCTTAAGAAACCCTCCTCTCCTCTTTGTTAAGCTGCCTTGGCTTGTGCGTGCCCACGAGAGGGGACTGGGGCATCTGCGTGGCCGAGGAGCGAGTGCTGGCCAACGCTAGCCCCTTGAGATGATGGCAGCGGTGTGGGCTTGAAACTTTTTAATAAGATGGACATGAGGGCGAAAGAAGACGACAAAATTCCACAGAAAGCTCACCAATGTGTTTTGAAATATGTTGACTGCCTACAATATCGGCTTTCTCTTATTGCATAACCCAGCCTGGACTCTTCAGTTTTACAGCTGCATTGTTAGCTGGAAAATCACAGAATTTCTTGGAAAGTAGCTCAGTTGTTCTCTCCCTCCTCTCCTGGCTGCCTGTTGCTGAAGTTTACTGCTGGCAGCTAACATTGCTTGCATGCCATTTGTCTGATACCGATGGCACAGCTCAGACTTAAGGTGACACAGCTGCTTTCAAACCTTGCTCCTTTCCAAGGGTTGCTCACAGGCTCTCACTACATCCTGCATAGAGTTTTTGTTTGTATTTGTCACTCCTAAAGGGCCACCACCCCAATGTGAGGCATTACCTGCACTTCTTTTACCCCAAAGAACTTGCAATTGCATAGAAAAGTGGGCAAGGTGTAGGACAGGGATGAAGTTGCTTTTGCTTCACAAGTGGGGATTTAAGGCACAGGGAAAATAGATCTTTAAGGAACTGTGAAGGAGCATTGGGGCCAGCCCTTTAGAAATAGGGCTTTGTGGAAGACTTGCAGCTGAACGTAATCAATAGTGTAATCTTCTGGCTTCTTCCTTGCAGGGATGAAGGGGCTTTTTTCCAGGTTTCAAATACTGTCATTGCCACCTGACTGCATGGTGATCAATCTGCCTTGCTGTGTAGCTGTGCCAGCTTGTAGCCTTTTATAGTCACCCATCAGTTACCTATAAAATTTTTGGCTGTCTTGGAATCAGATCCCAAAAGGTTTAAGTGAGGTTAACTGTAAATTCTTGGGTTGGGATACCTTTGTGTTCATTCTCAACAGTGCCAGCAACTGTTACTCTGTAAAGACGTGACTCAATGCAGTCACAATACTAAATTTTGAAGTCTGAAATGTTTCATTACACTTCTCTAAGTCAACATAAATGTTTTGTGTCTGGGCAGCTCAGCTATTAAGTGCAGCTTCTCGTGGTGTGTTGTTTCACAGGGACATGAGCTGGGAGACAACTGTCCTTGTTCTTTGTTTGGTGGGGCCCTGGGCAGATTGTCTCATATGAGGCATCACAGATTAACCAAAATCTGGTCCTGGGCAAGAACAGGGCCTGCATTTGCCTCTATTTCTTGAATGACAGTAGTAAGAGTGGTAGCAGACATGCACTGGAACACGTGCACAGTGCCTGAGCAAATATCTCGCATTTTCCAAACGATCTCCTACAGAAATGGTATTTTGAATTGGAAAATATTCTCTGCACCTCTCCATAGTTAGTATTGGTTTATGGGGGTTTGTTTCTGGTAGAGGTAAAGGTTCTTTCTGTTTTGAAAGGTGGAGAATATCAACTGTCATAATTGAAATTCTGATGTTACATTCTGATGATGTGTTAAGCATAAAAATGTGTTAGGTCAGTAAATGTGGTTCAGAACTGTAACACTCTCAAACTGCTCCTTGCTGTACACAGAAAGGATGTGAAATGGCATTTTTATCAGTCAGTGAAAGCTTAGTTTAATTGGCTCCAGTCAAGTTTCTGTATTGTTCTGCGTAATCTGAATTAAACATTGGTTTGACTACATATGTGGCTTTATCTTCCTTGAAGACATAGGGTGCTCAGTCAGACAGTAGCATCAGCTTTGAAGTTAAGTTATTCATAGCTCAAGGATTGATTCTGACATTAACACTGTTTCCCTACACTCCTTGAAAATGCATCCCACCACCCCATTCTTTCAGTTCCTGCTTTAGTATTAATTTTAAATATCTGCAATTTCATAGTGAAAATAAAAGCTCCTCTCCCACTCTACACATAAAAGGTTGAAAACACCAAAACTAGGGGTATTAACAGGGAATGCTGCTTTTTAAAGAGTATCTCCTTGCTCATGTTTATAAGTTACCAGCTATCATTTGCCTTCATGCAGAGTTGTTTTGCCACCTCTTCTGTGAAGAGGTTCTTTCACTTCACCCCAGGGCTGGGGCAGAAATTCGTGCAGTCGAAATACTGAAGGCTTAACCATACAAATATTTAGCCTGGATCTTGCAAACCCATGTTTATTACTGACATACATGCCTAATAGCTTAGAGTCACCCACTTAAGTAGCCTCTGCTTTTAGCTGCCAGGTACAATCGGGTTAAGTGACATTTCCTTCTCTTTCTCTTTTCTCTTTTTTCTTTCTTTGCCTTTTTTTTTTTTTTTTTTTCCTTTTTCAGGGACATGTGGGGGAGGAAGCATGACTTTATTCTGAACTTTCTTCTTGTTTCTTTAAGGAACTTTTTGTGTGAGAAAGACTTGATGTCAGTGCACAAAAAAATGACTTAAGATTTGCATTCTTTTGCCACAGGAATAAATGAACAAAGTTTGCAACTGAAAAGGCATTTTTACACCTTTTGTTGTTTAGTAACATAGAAATCCCATTATGCTTCATGCATAGCCCTAAGGAATGTGCAAACAAGTATTAGATCAATGGCATGTCTCTGCAGCTTCTTTTATCATGAGTATTTAAAACTGAATATTCAAACATTCATTCATATTTCAAACATCTGTCTCAAATAGTGAATTTGTGTTGGAGTATGTTTTATTGCCAATAGATAGGTTAAATGTAAAGCTTTTAAATGTTTTATAAGTTGCAGATGCTTAGCTATGGTCTTGTAACAGTGTTTGTGGGGGGTTTTTTGATGCAACAAAGTGGAAAATTAGCAATAAGCTCTAAAAGGTAGCCGGGGAAAAGTTTTTTTAAAAAAAGTACCCAGCTGAAAGAAGGCATGTGAAAAGTTGGTGTGCAATTGGGAGAAGCCATCTCGGCTTCAGTCAGGGGTGGTGGGGTGTGCATCATTTGTGGGCACTGTCCAACACCTTCCCTCGCACGCAGGGATGCGGCTCCCGCTCACCGCTGCTCGCCCCGGGCGGCTCTCAGTCGCCTCTCGGTGCTGGGGCTCCCGGGGCGAGCGACCGCCGGCTCCGGCACCGCCCGGGCTCGTCCCTCCCGGAGCATCCTTGCTCCCGGGGGTGGCGGAGGATGCGGGACAGGCTGGGTGGCCCCGCAGAGCAGGGATGTGCCCCGTGCTGTGTCCCCATCGCTGCTGTGGGACAGGCTGGGTGGCCCCTCAGAGCAGGGATGCTCAGCCTGTGTCCCTGTGTCCCCATCGCTGCTGTGGGACAGGCTCGGTGGCCCCTCAGAGCAGGGATGTCCCCATCGCTGCTGTGTCCCCATCGCTGCTGTGGGACAGGCTGGGTGGCCCCGCAGAGCAGGGATGTCCCCATCGCTGCTGTGTCCCCATCGCTGCTGTGTCCCCATCGCTGCTGTGGGACAGGCTGGGGGGACCCCAGAGCCAGGATGTGCCCCGTGCTGTGTCCCCATCGCTGCCGTGCTCCCTCCGTGGCCGTGCTCGTGGACCTTGCCCGTCCCACCTCAGCTTACTCCCTTCTTTCGGCTCTGTCCTTAAAAAGCCCTTCAAAAGGACACAGAAACCAGACGTGCTCCCTCGCCCACTCCTGTGCAGAACGTGTGATTAAACGTTGTGTTAAGGGGAAGGCAGGGCAAGGTGGTTGCTTCCCTGTCCAAATGAATAAAATTCAACCCTTTTTTGAGCTCTACTACCTGTTTCACCTGGACTGGTCCCGTCCCAGCCGGGGGAGCTCCTGTGCAGATGTGCTGCAGTGCCTGAAGATGAAGCTGCCTTTGGTGGTTTCCCCAGTGCTTGAGCAGATGTGTCGCCGTGTGCATCTGTGCTAAGGGTCCTCTCAGAGGAAAACGTCCCCATGTTGAAGAGATGTTCAACATTATAATTAAAAATACATTGCTTTTTGTGGTGAAAATATTTTTCAATGACAGGAAAGCTTTTATTTATTATTAAAGCATTCCTGGTTTTGGTGAGATTTTTGCTGTCTCTCTGGTGTATAGGCTGCAGGCTGTAGCAAGGAAATACAGCACGACTCCAGTCCTTTAAAGAGTTTTTCATATATTCGTGTTGTGAATTCTGACCTTCAGCCATAAAAACCTTTTATAGAACTATGACTTTAAAAACAAATTAATATTCAAACAAACCAAATAAAAAGCAAAGAGAATGCATTCCTTTAAAAAAAAGGCACCTCCTTTTTGTTGAGCACATTGTATCTGGAATTATTATCCTGAATACTTCATAGTTCATTTTGCAAAAACAACAAATTAGAAATGTCTTAACAAGGCCTCTCTTCTGGCAGTAATCTCCTGGGAACTAGATTTCTTTTTTCTTTTCTTTCATTTTTTTTTTTAATAATTTTTTTTTCCTATCAGGACACTAACAACTCTTTTTGCACCACTTTCTGGTGTTCTCATCTTACTTGCAGTTAAACTTGAGGAGTTGACTTCAGTTTTTGTGGGTGCAAATACTTTAGCAATGAACATCTGGCCTTTACCAAAAGATGCTGGTAAAATCTGTCTTGCTTGTGGATTTTCTGCATGTATATTTCCACTTTCAAACTGTAAAACAGTGTGGAGTGGTTCAGCAAAATTTATATTTAATCTGTTCCTAATCTGTTTAAAATAGGCTGGAATAAGACTTACTTTAAACAAAACTGTTGTTTGTTTAGCATTTAGCTTTTTGTAGGCTGAACTGATTAAGCTGGCACTTTGTGTTAAGCCAGTAAAACTGTGTGTATAAACAAGATACACAGGGCACTGCATCAGTTTTTAGGTGATGAAGCTTTTTTTCTCAGAGATCTACTCTTTGATCCAAGTATTTGCATCCAAATATTGCAACTTTGTAGTAATCAAGACTTCAGCTCCCTGACAGGTCTGATGTGTGTTTCCTGTAATTGAAATAGGACAAATGGAAAGACAGGTAAATGCCTTCATGTGTGATCTGCCTTGTGGAGGACTGAGACCTTAAAGGAACATGATGAATTTTGTTGGCAGAGAAACCTCTGTTTCCATTTCAGTCCCTGCAGTAGAGTGGTCTCATTGCACTCTCTGGCTCTTTGAGTGTGGCATCTTTTTCCTGCGTTTCTTCAGGTTTTTGCCTGTGACAGTCCTGTGCTGTGCTTTCTCCTGTGCTCAGTGTATCAGTACCAAGCCCTGCTCCTGCTGCTTCTGTCGCTGTCCTCAGTGCCCCATCCCTGGACGTGCCCAGGGCCAGGCTGGGTGGGGCTCTGAGCACCCTGCTCTAGGGCAAGGTGTCCCTGCCCATGGCAGGGGGGTGGAATGAGATGATTTCTAAGATCCCTTCCAACTCAGCCCATTCTGTGACCCTTGGGGACTACACCACGTCACATTGGCTCTTCCAGCCACTGCCTGCATCTCCCACGAGGGCTGTGCTCTGTCCTCTGCAGGTGATGTCCCGGCCCCGGCAGCAGCTGCTCCTCTGCAGTGAGCAGCTTCCAGCTTTTCCTGCTCGGTGCTCCTCCCTGATTTGTTCTCTGCCAGATGCAGTTCTCACTGTCCATATTTTCTGCAGCCTCTCCACGTTGTGCTGGTACCAGAAGCAGCAGGATCTTGGGAGTGGTGACATCCCGAGCCTTGGCTCTTCTGCCTGCTGCTTTAGGGAGTAGGGGAAGAGAACATCCAGCTCAGCCCCTGTTGAGCCAGGCTGGAGTCTCCTCTGTGAACACAATGTTTTAAGAGAACTGTGCTGACTTCTCTCTCCTCCAAAGGTTTACAGCCTGGCCAAATGTGATTTTTTTTTTTTCTTCTTTTTTTCCCTTTCTTTTAAATTAGTAAAAGGCATGGCGAAATCCCTTCACCAGCAAAATCCCTCTGCTGAAGTGTAGGGGACTGTTCTGTTGGGAAGCTATCTGTGCCTTGAGGCAGTCACCAAGAGTTTGTTATAATGTCTGCAGAATGATGTATATTCCTCAAGTTGTTTTCTTAAAAGTACGTTAATATTTCTTGCAGAAGCTATCAAAAGAGAATGCAAAAATTGAATCCAAAAAGTACCTGGCGTGAAACGTTGTCCAAACTTTTGCAAAGCTGTAAGTAACTGAAAACAGAGCTTGTAAAAGCTGTCATTGCTAGCTTTGTCTTTAATAACAGCTAATGCAAACAGAAACTGCTGCAATGTTTTTGGAAAGATACTCAACTTCTGCTTCAGGTTTTAAGGGATTAGGAAAACACCCATGGTGGGAGGCAGATTATCTCACATCTGTCTACTTCAAGGCTTCTTGTGTCTTTCTCTGAAACATCTGGTACAGGCTGTTGTCAGAGGAACATAAACTAATTTATATGTGCATGTGTTTTTTATAGCTCATTAGCAGGGGCTGGTACTTTTTTTTCAGTGAATTTTTGGTGAATCGGTAATTTTTTTTAGGTGAATCAAAACTAATGGCTTGTTGCAGCCCAGAACACTTGAAATATGTTCTTAGCTTTAAAAAGATCTGCCCAAGTAACTGTTTTTATTTTTTCATTTGGCAATTATTTGGCATCTGAAACAGTAATATTTTTTTTCGAGATGACCTAAACCAAGAAAAATTTGTTACAGCAAGGAGTTGCAAGCCATTTTGTTTTGAAAGAAATAGGTTTATTTTTTTACTAAGACAAAAAGGCTTAATTTGGCTCTTGAATATCTTTTAAGTATGAAAATTTTACTAGAAGGAAACTTTAAGGTATGTAATGTATCGATGTGTGACTAAGGTCCTGAACTTCTTTTTCTGCAGGAAAAGTTAATAGTGGGATAAAGTTGGTTGTGCCAGCATTTTGGTTTTTCTGAAAACCTCTCAGGTCTAATTTTTGAATGTTACCTGGCTTTAAGCAGCGACCATTAGAGATGCACTTCTGCTGGATGGCCACAAACCTTTTGTTATGCTGAATTTGATCTGCTAAAGAAAGGGTCTGATCACATGGGACACAAGGGGCAGCTTCAGAGGCAGCTCGGCAGGTCAGGGTCCAGTTGTGTGGTTCAGTGCTAGAAACACCTGGAATTAAAAATGCCAGTAATAGATAGGACTCTGTGGAGCCCGTGATTGAGATGCCCACTGAGATGGGGTCTGCTGCTGCTGAGCCTGGTGGAACCAAACAGCAGCTCTGTGTAAGCAGAGGAGAACAACCCAGTGTCTCAGGTGAAGGACGTTTTTTCACCTGGAGAATTTTGTTGCAATAAAGGGTGGTTTTGCAAACCCAGGCCTTGATGCAAGTTTCACCTTAATGCTGGACCCTATTGGCCTTTGGCACTGCTGCTCTTTTTCCCAAGCAGGGTAAAAAACTCCAAAACCTTAAACTTTTGAATACTTTAAAATATCTTTACTTTTAAGCATCCCTGCCATGGCTAAATGTACAAATAAAACATGACAAATAGTGAAGTTAATTAGTCAGCTTCTTTTCCGCTCTTCCTTTGTGCAGAGAAGTGATAAAAATAAATATGAAAGTGCGATCTAAGGTCCATGAATTTAAGAGTAAGAGGTAATTTTTAAAAATAAAGATCTGCTCATGGTGTTTTTCTTTCTTCAAGCTTTAGTCTTCTAGCTGAAAGGCTGACCTCTACTTGGTTGAGGAAATCAAACTCTTTGGTTAATATAAAGGGATGAGCTGAATATGAAAGCGATTGAGGGAAGGGATGGAACATCTAAAGCCTACATTGTCATTAGTTTTATTTTAGTGAAAATAATTGTACATGTTTAGTTTAAAATGTAGGGGGAAACGTACTTTGAAATATAATTACATTTAGCAGTCTTGTAGCTTTGTACTTTGTGCTATAAATTACGTTCCCAGCTGTTTTTCATCTCCTGTAATTTAAATAAGTAAACCTTTTGTTCTTAAACTCTCTTAGTTCCTTCTAATTCTGTTGATGGACATCCATTTCTACTGCTTTATTTTATGTTAATATTTAACAATGGCATGCAGTTACCCCCCTGCTGGCACTGCTCCACCTCCTTTGTTTCTAGAAGGCCTCTTTTTGCCTTGGTCTTTAGTTTTATAGAAGAATCCAAACTTCCTGTCCCTGCATCTAGCAGGAGCAAGGTTTCTGCATAAACTGACACAAAATCCCTCGGGAAGGGCGCTGGCCCCCAAGCAGGGAAGGTGGTGCTGGGCTGTCAGTCTCTTTTGTTCCTTGCTCAGATGGAAGTATGGAGTGGATGATGCTTTGTGGGCCAGAGCAATGCTGTGCCAAGGGAATGCAAATCCACTAGGTGTGCCCAGGTAATTTAAAATGCTCACGCTGGCAGCTTTTCTGCATGAGTAAAGCTGTTTAATTAATGCGTTTTCTCCACTTTCTTTTCTTGACAAGTTGATTCGAATTGAAACGGTCTGTAATAAGCTTGTCACGGGTCTCGGGGACAAATAAACCCTCTCCTGCAGGTGGAGAATAAAGAGCCCGTGTGTTTGGTGTTTGCCTGTGCTCAGAAGGGTTGTGGCAGGTATGCAGGCTGGTCAGAGGGCAGCACCCACGCTCAGCCCAGCCCCTGGCTTGGCTTCCAGCGGTGCCTCCGGAGGCAGGGGCAGGGCTGCAGGCAGGAGAGCTGGCACTGCTGGGGCTTCTCTGCTTCCCCTGGTTTTACACAAGCAACTTGAGAGCAGAGTGAGCATAATGGGCACATGGGCCGAGGCAGTGCTCGTCCTTGTCTCCCCCTCCTCCACCCCTCCAGAGAAAGCTTATGTTTAATTTGCTCAGCCTTGCGGTTTGACAGAAGTGAACGTGGAGACCTGAGCCCAGGATCAACAAAGGCAGCACTGGGCATTTCAGCCACTGCCTTTGAAATAGGCCTTGACAATAATGGAGTTGGGAAGCCCCACTGTTCAGCCTTCTTTATAGTGTTAATAACTGTCCAGAAAGAAGAGAAGCAAGAAATTGCTCAGATTTCATCTCTCAGATTTCATCTTGCATCCAGAGTGCCGCAACAAATCAAACTGAAATGGGCCCCATCGTGGCTTCTGCGCTGCCATGCTGAGCTGCCCTGGGCCCCTTCTCCCCCTGCTCTGCTGAGGGTTACAATGCTGAGCAAGTGCTCAAAGCAGGCTGGCTGGGGCAAACACACGTGCTTCCCAACTGGGCAGGTGTCCCAATGAGGATGGACTCAGAAATGAATCCGTTTGTAGAGGCTGAGGCAGTGCCCAGTGACACTCACAGAGTGAGGCCAGAAGAGAGGTCTTCTCTCCCTGTTCATCCACCCTGGCTGTCCCCAGGACACATCTTCCTTCCCTTGAATGTGCAGGGGCAATTCTTCCTTGAGGGATCAAGATGAAAATGAGAGGTGGGCTTGGGTGAGGCAGAGTTCATGCCTGGTCATCTCCTCTGGCCCAAGCTTTGGGGGAAGAGGGCTGTGCCAGGGATGGCAGCGTTTGGTCAGTGATTCTAACAAGAAAATATTGCTTAGTGTTTAACAAATGCAAACTCTTTGATGCCATTAACAGGTAATGCCGTTTCTTACACGTTATAGCACTCATGGAGTTTGGAGTTGTATGCCTTGTCCTCAGGGATGCCTTTGGAAGAGTGCTGGAAGTCCAGGAGGACAAACATGTGTATCATGTATTGAGTAACACTTTAATAACTGATAAGAGTTGCAAAAAATATTTAAATTCAGGAAAAAAACAAATCCAAACAGTAAAATGTGCAAAAGAGTTCCTAGTTTTAAAGCAGAACAATGTTCATGTTCATCCATCTCAGGTCTATGTAGTAGAAAAAACATTGGCACCTTCATTAATTTAAAAGCTTTTTGGATCAATAATCTCCACTGTCTCCATACATGGAAGCAGCTGGAATGCATTCTCATGTTGCAATAGTGCATGGTCTTCAGCAGTTTCCTTATCTTTCGTAATTAGCAAATCAAATTTTTGTCTTTAATCCTCTTGCATCCGGAGATATTTTGTGCTCAGAAGGCTGGGAAGTATGTGTGAGCAGATTGTCTTGCCAGTTGGAATTCCCCAGGGCACTGGGGGAAATGCTGAAGAAGAGGGACAAGAGTTTTGTTGATTGTGTGAGTATTTGGAGCTGCAGCATTACAGCATCCTTTCCCAAGAAGTGCAGCAGGCAGAGAGGGAACACATGCTATTGCGTTCACATCTGGCATTAACATATAAAATTTGAGGCATATAAAGTTTCTTCCCGTACAACTAAATTAAAAACCTGTGGCATAAGGTAAATTGACAAGTGCAAAACTTCTTGGGTGGGAAATTTAAATGGTTGCAAATGTTTCCTGGAAGCTGCTCCTGGCAGCGTGTTGCTGAGCACGGCTGGCTGCAGGCTGGCTGCCGAGCAGCGCCAGGGAGAGCTGTCCTGGTCCCATGACTGATTTCATTCTGTGGGGGGAAAGGTTCTCCTCTGGTCACGAAGACAACACTGCCACATGGAGCAGAGTCCAGGCTCCAGAGCTGAGTTGTGCCATGTAAAATCAGCACACTTGGCTGTCTTTGGAGGGGACTGGGAAGGCACAGTTCACTGTGGCTTGGCTGGGTGAAGTGGCACATGCTGATTGATTACAAGCTATTGACTTGCAGACACCTTATCTCTGTGTTGGGCTACATGTTTCTTGTTTAAATTGGTAGCTCATAGGATGTCTCAGCTGGGATAATGCACTGGAGTGTCCTCCCTGGAGACCTTGTTCCTGACTGAAATTCATGTACTTATTGATATTTCTGCTGAAACAGAACCTAAGTAACACGGTCTCCTCCTGCATGACACTGAGGCAGGCCCACTGTAAAGCTGCTGTGCTGTCTGGCTTCACATCACTTGGGACTCATGTTTTTGGTAACACAGACTGTCGAGGCAGGTGGAGAAAACCGCAGCTGGCAACATCCCTTCAAGGCAACAGGAGCTGGAGTGCTCAGCACTTCTGCAGCAGCACTGTCCCGTGAGGTGTCCACACCTGCCTTGCTCTGATCCTGTGTCCTGGGGTGCACCAACCCTGATTGCTAGTGTAGAGAAGCAGAAGTTAAGCAGGGTGTTGGAACTACAGATAAGCTGAAGTCAAGTACAACTGCTGTAGCAGAATGAGACCATCTTGGTGTCTCCAGCACTGATACCCCGCTGCACGGGTAGGGAGTAGTTTGACCAGTCCGTGTCCAGGCTTGGATTCCTGTTTAGACTAAAATTTCGTTGTGGCCCATCTGGTGTTCAAAGAGAAATGCAACTTCTCTCATAATGACCATACTTGTTCGCTCTTGATGCTGGCCTCCACTGGCCTTTGTCCATGCTGTGTTACAACACAGGTGTTACATCTCTATTAATATCTTTGCTGATTTTATTAGCAGCCCTGCCATTTATAGTACTTGTGTTGCAAATAGTCCTCCATGAAGGCACTTAGAAAGATATGTTATGGCTGTAGAGACCCAAGTGATCAATAGCTTTTAGATTACTGTGTCACTAAACAGCAGGCTGAGACATGGAAAGGCACTGTTACTTTAGGGATGAGAGATTTTTAGAAAATAAATCAATAGCGAATACAGGCTGATTGGTTTCCAGTTCAAATAATTCCAAGAAACATGGAGCCCAGGGGAAACCATGCCATTCATCCTTGGAAATAAACAAAACACGCTTGCTTTCATTTATGTATTTGGGTCAGTACTCTTGAAAATGGAGAGGGAGCTATTGGGCAGGGTATCAGTCTGGATATGGGGAACCTGGGTTCTCCTTTGAGTGCTCCCACAGACCTCTTCTCCCTGTGTTTCCCAAGTTCCCTTTGCTGCTAACAGCCTTCACGCTGGGGCATGGGGACTGGCTGGTGTAAAGCCCAGCTGGAGCCCTTTTGGGGCTAACAGAAATGTAAATAATAACAAACATTCAGGGAGGTGATTTTGCCTTCACAATGCTTTCCTTTTTCGTGCTCAAGCAGCCATGGGCTAAATGCTGTTAAGTGGCTGTGAGGTGCAGGAAGGGCTGGGTGCTTTGTAGGCAGGTGTGACGTGAAGCTGCCAGGGAAGGGGATGCTGCTGCCTCTCCAGGAGGCTGCTGTGGCATCTCCCACGTGCAGGTTTGTTTATGTGGCATGGGCTGGCTCTGCTGGTGTGCACACAACTTCCTGCAGTACCACTGCTCATCCCTGCTGGCTGGCCCTGTCCTGGAACACATCCCTGGAGGTGTGGGGTGAGACTGGCAGTGGCTGGTGGCTGGAGGAGCACTCCTGTCCCTTGGGAATAGGGAAGGAATCTTTCTGGAAGTTTTGCAGCACTTCAGGGATTTTGCAGCATTCACTGCCAGGGAACGTTCCTGTGTGCTTGAGGTGTCTTCAGTTACTTCTTGTTCTAGTCCAAGACCTGCCTTCTACTCTGCACTGAATGCTCCCAAAAGCCTTTTTGTGGATGTGCTTCAAGGACAGTTTGGGGACAGTGCAGTTACCTGCTACCTCTGGGACACAGTGGACAGTGACTGAAGGTCACAGAAATTTTGCTAGAGTGCTGGTTTTATACCTGCAGGTTTATTGGAGCACTGCTTTTATCTTGGTATGGGCTGCTAAGTCCTGGAAAGCAGCCAGTGGCGATGTACAAGTTGTGAAGGATGTTTTCTAGAACTGCAGCATAGTTCAGCAGCCAAGGGCTGACTCCTGTTCATCCAGTAGTGGCTGAGGAAGGCCAGTGGCAGAAGACAAGTTGGAAAACTTACTTGAAGAAAGAAGTGAGAGATATTTGAATGTTGCTTTCTCATGTGGCTTTGTTCCTCCTTGTCCAAACAAGAGAAGGGAGCTGGCTACTCTAATCTGACTTCTGTGTCTCCACTTGAGAAAGGTGTTTCATGGTGATGACAAGGTGTGGAATACTATTTTGGTCTAAGGTTTGGGATACTCGCAGTTAAGGCCCTTTCCTGACCTGGATATGCGTGTGACACATAACTACAGCACCTGGTCTGGCTGTGCTCTGTGTGCAAAGTGGAGAAAATAGTATTCCCCAGACTCAAAAGAATGAAGGGTAATTATTTTGAGGCACTGAGATAAGGGAAGCTGTATAAGCATCCAAGACAAATAGATCTGCTCCCACTGAATTCAGTGGCAGAACTTTTAATGGGAGCAAGATCCGGGCCCCATCTGATAAAGAATTTCATCTGGATCACATATGGGGGTAGGCATTAAAGGACCCATCTAAGGATCTCCCCTCTGGAGTACATCTATAAAAGACCCTCTGTAGTTGTGTTCAAAGCTCACAGTAATGCCAGTCTCCTCAGGACCATTCACTTAGATCATTCAGAAACTCTTTCTTGTCTAAGCCCTGATGCTCTCCCCCAGTGGAAGAATGTGGTTGAAACTCCCATGCAGGGAAGACTTGAGATTTGTTTTTTATTTGAACCCAAAATATTAACAAATTGGACACACGTGCTCTAAGACTAGAGCCCGCTCTTATTTAAGCCAATGCAAAACTCTCCTTGATCCCAGCAGGATCAAGGTCTTGGATATTGCTTGCACCTTTTTAGAGTATCTGCCTCTAAATGAAACAGACGGTGACAAACTCATTCTGGATTTATCCTCCTTGACTGGTTTGCAGCCAGAGAGGTTTGCAGACCCTCCCTCTTGGAAGAGAGGCATTCACAGTCTAATTGCTGAATGAAAGACCAAGGGCAGGTATCACTGTGCCTTCTCTTGTGCCACATTCTTTAGCATGTGAAAGTCAAAGCTGTGATTTAGTCTTTTTTTTAGTATTTAAACATCTTTAACGCTCTTGTCAGACTGTTGCTCCAGCTAGCATAGTGCTTCTGTTCACTGTCTGTGATTTTCTTCCTCTTCACGCCACAGGACTGACAGGTAAGTATTATATGTGTAGGAAGCTATTCGGCAGAAACATATGCCCTGAATATGTTTAAATTCCTTGTAAGTCACTTGATCAATGTGCAGTATTTGTGTCCCCTCTATTTTTGCTCTAAATTCATATTCATCAACAGAGGTTGCTTGGTACTTAATGGGACACTGGGGCACTGAGTGAAGGGAAGGGACAATACACAAACCGGGTGAAGAATGAGGACAAATGTAGATGAACTTCCTCCAACAGGCACAAAATGCTCATTCCTGAATAAAAAATGTGAAAAGGTCAAGTGCCCCCAGAGGTTTCTATTGTGACAGGCACTTAACCCCTTCACTCCTGGTTATCTGCTTCAGCTGCTGGGCCACTCAGTGCACAAGTGCCATTAGCATCAGTGGAATGTGGGGCTGGGAGCGTCGGGAGACCCACCTCCCTTCCAGGCAGCAGGCACTGGGTGAGCAGGAAATAATCCTTGTGGACACTGACCTTGTCAGTAGCTGTGTCTAGAGATAATTATTTCCTAACATGTAACCTTTTCATGGTCAATTGCTCCAGTATATTAGACAGAATTGTGATTTCCTTCTATCTTCAGACACACACAAGGTCTTGTCCTTCCTGCTTTGAGGGCATAACTTAGCAAGTGCACAGACAACCCAGTGCTCGCTGAAAAGTGTTGCTTCTATTTTGCTTAAAAGAAAAAGAGTTTTGCTGCTCTTCCTTGCCATTGAGCAGAAGGGATCTGGGGTATATGCCCAGTCCCATGTTTTTTTGACAGGCAGACGTTTCCCTTTAAGAATCTAATACTAACCAGCCAACTGTCAGTGTTTAGTAATCTTCTGCTCCACCAGATTTCTTGCTTGTTGACTGACTTTGGTTTACCTTTTCGTAGCCCGTGATGCTTCAGTGTGTGCCCCTTGACACATCCCCAAGGCATCTGAAGAGGCAGGATCAGCAGAGTATGTCAGCAGAGCCGCTCGAAGGCATCAGGTTTGATAGAGTCAGGACCAGCGTCAGGATGAGCAGCCAGGGGTGGAGACAGTTCTCCTGCACGACCCCGTGAGCCCAGTCTGCTCCTGCCTGAAGTGCACCGCACAAGGGCTTCTTTGGTGCTTGGGGCTGAGGAGCGTGAGGGAGGACACTGCTCTTTCTGCTCCACCCCAAATACTCCTCCTCACTCACTCGAGTTGCAGCTTGTTCAGCAGAGGCTTCGGCATACCAGCCAGAACCTTTTTTTGGGATGGTCCCTTTTGGGAACATACTCACCTGACCCCTTGGAGACACCTTGTGTGGACTGCACTGATCCAAACAATAACACAACCCCAGCTCCTGCAGCTGAGGGTGATTCGTAGGTGATATTTTTACAGCCTGCTCCTTGTTTTGTAGCAGTATTTAATTGGTTTTAAAAAAAATTACAAAACTAGGTCAGTTTGCCATTGGGCCTTGTAAGACTCTTTAGCTAAATCTCCAGACTTTACCTAGAAGTTAATTTGAGCCAGACTTAGGAAAAATATATATTAATATACCCAAAGTCTCACATGAGAAACTTGTAGGCAACGATTTGGGATTCAGAGCCATATTCATATTCCTAAGACTAAATTCAAAGCCATCGTTTAAAAGCAGGCTTGCACATGTGTATGTCCTGATCTTTAATTAGGCAAAACTCCCACTGACATCAATAGGAGTTTGACTTGAATAAGAACTGCAGGATCAGGTCCATAATTTGGTACCTGGGATTTGATTAAGCAGCTAAATTACTAGAACAGTTTCCCCATGTGTATAATTGCCTAATTAATTTTTAAAATAGCTAAGTTCAGCACTGAATATGGTGTACCTCTTGCCACATGAAATGTATGCTATTTAATCCAAGTTGATGGAGCTATTTAGAAGAGCCTGTAGAGTTTATTTTACAGTTAAGTAGTACTGTTTATTTTAAGCTCAGAAATAGCCACCATTGTGTTAAAATGTCATGTTCCAGAGTAGTGCTGTGCTACATCCTAATTCTTGAGTTCTGGCTACTGTGATTGATACTGCAGGTGTGAAAATACTCTGAAGGCTGGGGAAGAACTTATCCTCTAAGATGATTTTTAAATCAGATGCTTTGAAAAGGTTTTCTTGTCTTATCAGTGATTTTTTTGTTGTTGTTGTTTTTTCTTTTTTTTTTGTTTGGTTTTTGTTTGTTTTTTTTGTTTGTTTTTTTTGTTTGTTTGTTTTCTGTTTTGTTTTGTGCCCCAGCCTAGAGCCTGTGGTAGACTATATATCAGAATAAGTGTATATTATTTGCTTTTTGCTGAAATTTCAGTCTGATACTGTGGGCTAGAGTTGGTACATTTGCTGCAGAAGGACTTGCTTTCACAGCTGAGAGACTTTGTTTGTTTGTTCTTTGTTTGGAACAGAGAACTTGTTCTGTAAGAGGAATATAGAGATCATATATGAGTTTCCTAAGTGGAAAAATATTGTGGAAGGAATTGCAATGCCAAAAAGTAAAATCTGTTCTCCCTAAATGTATATATGCCTGTGTGTGTTTGTGTGTGTGTGTCTTGTGTACAGACATAAATAATGAGACTTGGAGTTGGCATAATGCGTAGTGCCTGCTCATGCTGTTGACAGTTACTTAATAATGCATGTTCTCCCATTCTCTCCAGCTGAATTCTTAAGGCATTACCATGGGAATTTTCCCTTTTTGGGGATTGCAGCAGAGCTCCAGGACTAGCTGGTTTTGTGGTGTGCATCTTGCAGTAGCCCTTAGTCAGGAACTCCATCCAAGCATCTCCTGCAGAGAATGGAACCATCAGCTGTCCTCACAGAAGAGCTCCTTGCTGCAGCAAGGGTGAGCCTTGAGCCTTTGAGTCGTTCAGGGTGATGGGAGCTTGGATCCTGCCGTGCTCAGAGCATGGCTAGGAGCTGGAATTCCAGCGTGTCACCACGTGAAGTGGGAGACAGTCAAATGTACTTCTCAGAGAGGTAGGCTTGAAGCCTTTAGAAACCCTTCTGCTCCTTTAAGGATCTAAGAATGCTCAATAGGTAAACAAGTCATGGCTCTGAAACTGCAGCCACAGTCTGAAATTGGCTGAGGTCTGCAGTCTTGCTATCTTTTCAAATGATAGCTTTTTGTCTGTTCTGCCAAAGCCAGAAACTTGCCCACAAAATAAGCAGTCCTGTACCGTTGAAAATTAGCAATTGGGTCCACCCAAAATGATGAGATGGTCTTAAAAATGGGAAGATTATCTTTTATGTTTAAATTGGAGTTCTTTTGAAGGCTGTCCTGCTGTCTTGGTTTGTCAGCTTTTATTTTGTATTCAGCTCACATTTTGAAGACTTTCTGTGGGAATTATAAAAAGGAATAGAAGGGATGGAAACTTTCAGCTTTTGTTTAAAAAGAAAAATAGGTAACTCTGTCTTGCAGCCACTTGATTTGTGCAGCTGAAATTCTCTGAATCATCATGATTTAGCATTGTTAGTGATGACTAGAAGTGATGTCTATGGGTTTGGGATCCCTTGGGTTTTAAATAAAATTTGGAGATATCGTGGGTGTATGTGTCATGTCATTTCCCCCAGCTCCTACTGAATCTCATTAAAATTGAGGAGACTCCTCGGTTATAAAAATATAAATGGTAAGAAGGGAGTGCAAAGCCTATTTGTGATAATTTAGACTGTAATTTGTCTCCCAAAGCTTTGGGAAGCGTCGCCCCTTCTCTCTGTGGCACTCTGACCTCCTCTAGCGGTGGCTGGGCCACAGAAAGCCTCTCCCAGCTCTGGCTGGGGACACTCCGGTGCAGGGATCTGGTCACCTGCAGGGGCATCTCTGCTGTCAGACATCTGCTGCTGGGGTGAATTTCCAGTTCTCTCAGATTCAGCCGTGTTTTCAACTTCTGCCTGGATTTTTCCTTTGGACAGTACTAGAAATTTCTTGTCAGAGTGTCGCTCGGAGGAGCCAGAGAGACACGATGGTGGAAGTCTGACAGCTCCTATTAGCCCTCTTATTTTTAGTTTAGGTTTCTAAAGTATGAAACCAGCAAAGAACAAATACCAAAAG
>VWZT01001622.1:382937-448682 GCA_013397055.1 Pachycephala philippinensis
GGGCTGACCTGCTGCCAGCACTCAGCCCTCTGTCCTCATTAGGGGCAGCCTTGGGCCGACAAGGGGACATTTTATAGCCCAGTCACAGAAGCAGAAAACAAGACTGTGTGTTGGAATAGCCTGAGCCTCTTAAAATATTTTGTACACACCCTTCATGCCCCATTAGTACCATTGTCTTGTTCAGTCAGCATGTGGTACAGCCCTTCTTGTACTCTGCAAAACACATCATTTTCCAAAATGTTGTTATACTCTGTGGTTTCCATTATAATAAAAATATGCAAACAATTGCTATCCAAAGAAAACTAACTACAATTTAATTTTTAAATCCTTCTCCTCCTCCTTTCACTGATTCCACGGTTTTTCCTTGGTAGTATCCAAATTTCAGGGAGAAAGGAAAGCTGAAGACAGAAGTGTTTACAGAAAGGAGCATTTCTGCCTTTCCGCAACTACAAAAGAAACATTTGTTGCCTCAGATAACTCCTAAACAAACTGCCGCCAAAACAATTAGTGTTATTTTTCTATTATCCTCCTATTCCAGAGTAAATAGCCATTTCATGAATATGTTAATTAGCTGGTAGGTGCAGAAGATAAGTGGATGTTGTATCTTCACAAATGATGATAACACTTCTATTGTATACAAAAATTTCCAACAATGATTTTTCCCAAGAATTTGGGGTCAGATGATTGCAGTTAAAGTGCTCACAACTGGACCCTTTACTTTGATAACTTAAAGATTTAGCAAAGATTGAAGAGTTGAGTAAATGAAGGGGTTTTTTCAATTTTTTTTTTAAAGTAAAAGCAGGCAGATGAGCAATAAGAACCAAGTCCCTACAACAGCTGAGCTTTAAAATCGTGTTGTATTTCTGTATTAAGTTTGAAAGGCTAACAGAGAGGTTCTGGGAAAAAAATCACTTGTGTAGTACTGCAGGGTCGTATGTCTGTGTACTGTTAAATACATGGTATTTTTAGAGGTAAAGTAATACAGTGTTATTCTATTTAAATTGGGCTATCTGCAGGACAGAAATGACTTGTGAATTTATCTGTCAGTAAAAACTGCAGGTTACTAGATAGATATGTTTGTGTATGTTTTAAATCATCCAAGTATTTATTTTAGTGAGATTATGCTTATTTAGACTCCGGAGAAGCAGCAAAGGGCTGATTTTCCTTTTGGAGATGTGTACATGTGTACATTTAGGAAGAAAAATTCAATATTCTGCAAAGTTGAATGCACCATTGTGCAAGATAATTAAAATGTAAATTTAAGTATCTATGCCTGCTTTGTGATTTTTTTAATACTTTTAAGTTAGTTGTCTTTTAAAACATGTGGTCAGCTGTTGTATTCACATATGGTCAAATGATCAAAGTCTGAACTCCTCTCTAATTGTCCCCTGCTGCTTGTCTGCTCTGTCCATGATCAAGGCCTCAGCAGGTGATAAGAAAGGCATGAGAACAGGCTGGAAGGAGAATGAACTACTGAGGGGCCCAAGCTGAAAGAAATAAAGACTTCCAGTACATCACCCTGACAGTAAAGAACCAAGAAAAAGTGAAGTCTGGTTAGTTCTTATTTTTTCTTTCTTTCTTGCCCTTTTTCCCCCCTTGCTCACAAATCTGCATATATTTTTTTAAAGGCAAAATGCAAATAGGGTAGTCTCTGTGTATTCTCAGCTCATATAAAAGACAGAACCAAACAGCCTTCTGCAGACATGTTTATTTACTTGTGAGGAGGAGGAAGCTGCTAAGTCACACAGTTTATAGTATTTCACATGTTTGTGGAAATCATTGCAATTCTTTTCACTTGTGCTTGTCATTGTTTGCCTGGAGTTCACTTTGCCAGATGGTGCTTTATTGTCACTGGTGTCCACACCTCGCTCTTGCATCACTTCAAGACCAAATGGTGTGAAGAGCTTTAATACTTAGAGGATTTAGTAAAAGTAAATCCACACTTTGTGGAAGGTTCATTCTCAGCTATTCAAGCAGGTCTAGCACTGATTCAGAGAGGGAGTAGCTGACCCCAGGAGTGAAAAAGGGTGAAATAAATGGATTGTCTTTGCCACTCCTGTTTGTCCCCTGCTCTCTTGCAGTCAAAACGGCGATGGAAAATTAAAGATCAATATTAGATTTAGAATAAGGAGTTAACAGTTAAATAAAGGAAGGTACATTGTCAGATCCTCCGCTCCTCCCCCCAGTCAGTGTAGACAACAGTTGGCTGCATTTCTAAAGCTAAATTTCCTAGGCTTGCAGTAATGTATTTGTATGCATCATGTTTTTGGAACCACGTGAGGATTAATTTTTTACATGAATTTGCATGCCAATAGAGTACTCCCTTTTGGCTTCTGCAGAGTCGTTTCTTAATGTTTGCAAACACTGTCGCTCAGATGCAAGAAGTGCCATTGCCCCATTTTACAGATGAGGAGGCAGTGGCTGGCTGAGAAAGAAGTGAGTACTGTTCAGACTGTCATTCAAACGTGGGGGTTTTGGGCAATCTATATTTTATTATTTAAAACAGGACTGAGTGCCTATTTCTCTAATTTTGCAGGTAGCTGAAATCTGTCTGAATGACTACAGCAATAAGACTGGACAGAGGGAGTGTGTGTCTCTGCATGGATAAGGGAGTATTTTAGCAGGAGGCAGGTGTGAGAGGATTTAGAGGATATTACAGAAAAACCCTTGTGGTGGTCAGGCTATTATATGGCTGCTGTAAAACAGGCAAACAGGTTCGTGGGTATAACCACAAGGAAAGAGCACACATCACAGCTGCAGTCCCTGCAAGGAGGCAGAGCTGTGTTCAGTGCACTGAGGTTTTTTCTGAGGTCAGCTCCAGAGGGTTCTCCTTGTGGGCCATGTGGGTTTTGGGAAGGACATTTCCTGGAGCAGGTTCGTGGTAGAAGGGGAGATCTCATAACACTGATGCACAAGGAGGGTGGTGGAGAAAGGATTATGATCATGTCTCTGCACGGGACAAAGGGTGAGAGGGACTTGAAACAAAGGGTTTGGAACATTTTGACCGTGAAGATTTGTGGAAGGGAGGGCCCCAGTCCTGCTGGGGGCTCTGCTGAATGCTGTCTGCCTCAGCAGTGACCCACAGAAGGGAAGTGCCCCATGGAAATCGTGGCACTTTCCCTCCCTCCCTCCTGTGTTCCCTTCTGGGAGTGAGCTGGTTCCACTTGGTCATGCTCGAGTGACTTCCTGAGCTGGGGTCGGTGGGAGTGCGTGGCTGGGGAGCCAAGTGCCCAGCACAGGCTGTGTCTGGTGTGAGAGTGGCAGAGCTGTTTGCTCGAGTGCAGTCAGCAGAGGCTGCCGAGCAGGGCACAGCAGCAGGGTGGATACAGGAGCTCGAGAGACGGCCAGAGGTGTTAGGAGTGGTTGGGTGGCGAGGTAGAAGGGTGTGGTGACAGGTGAGAGACAGGGAGAAACAGAGCAGGAAGGGTTGTTAGGCACTGTGGTCTTTTTCTACTGCTGATTCTTCCTAGGAGAGCTAGGGCACAGCAAATGCAGGGAGCTGTATTCCTTACGCTTCATTTGCACATTCAGGCTCTGCTTTTTTTAAAAGGGGTGATGCCAGGCTATCAGCCTGTCCAGGTTCCTCTCACTCACCCAACCCATGACCAGTGTAACTGGAATCTGGAAGCATAATGCTGCATTTCTTGCTCCTTGCTTCACAGCTCCCAGTGACTGGAGCCCAGACCTGGCTGCTGCATTTCTGTCCACCTTTATTACTGCTGAGTAACTGCAGCTTCTTATCTGGGGTGCAAATGATGGAAGATTATGTTTTTATGCGGAATTGTTGAATTCACTCTACTTCTCTACAGCATTTTTACCATGTACATTCAGCTCACTGTTAAATATCCCTGCCCTGTGGAGGCTGTGTGATACTGTCTGTGTGTGCAGGGATCTGAGGAGGGGTTTGTTAGCTGGAACAGTGAGTTTCTGCTTGCTGAGTCTGGGCTTTTCTCTTGACTCCAGCTGCTTCTGTCTCGTGTCCGTTTGGGCATGATTTCAGAGTAGGAGGGGTGTGCACAGCTGTCTCACCCTTGTGCTGGTATCCAAGACAATTTGTACAGCAGGTACGACTTAGCAGGCCTGAGTATTGGGAATTCCCCCTTTCCTGCTTAGGGTATCTCACACGTCCCATGTACTGCTGGATCCATCCCCCTGTGGGGTGCTGCTGGCTGAGGGGTGATAGACAACCCTTCTGTCAGGATTTCCATGCCCTAATGACCTTCCTGTAAATATTTATTGTCCGGAACATCTAGAAGTAGGAAATATCTACTGTGATGGTGGACACACAATGGAAACAGAGGCAGCCAGATTTAACCAGCTTACACATTTTATCTTCTGCCATTAGGTTCTCTGTTTCCAGAGAGCTGTTGAGAGTCACCTTTGCACCTGGAACATTCTAAGCTGGTGTGGCCTGTCTGCCTTCAACATGCTTGAGATGTTTATTTTTCATAGAGAATCCCCAGCCTTGTCTGTAGACAGTAATGGGAAGGTAGAAGTGAATTCTGTTTCTTGAATGGTAGTTTTTGTTGAACATGTGGATTTTTATGTATACAACAATAGCATTCAGCAATACATTGAATTCCAAAATTGGGAATGTTGAGAAGCAATGAATGGAAATGCTTTTTGTGTAATGCTGCATTAACCTTGCAGACATAAATGGCTCAGTGAGGAGTTACTGGTCACAGTAACTCTGAATAAGCTCACATATTCTTGTTTTCATATTGGTTCAGGTTCCCTTCCTGGAAGAAGCTGGTCTTTCTGTGAGCCCATGGAAAGTTCTTGAGCAGAGAGCTCTCCATACCTGCTGCTGATAGTAGGTAGTGTCATGCTGTTTTCTTGGAAAATGCATTTGGATGCTATTTCCTAGAATAAACAAGCTAAAGTGGTCAACAAATAAAATAGATTCCTCCCACTGCTCTCCTTCCCCCATGTGCTCATAATAAGTGGCTGAGGTGAAAAAAAAAAGTTAAGTGGTTGATTCTCACTCCTGCAAATGGTCAAGAAAATTACAGAGCCAACAAAATCAATTTTCAGGTTTAATAGTCCACAAGCCCAAGGAATTCTGCACACTACTCCCTGGGGTCTGGGTAGGTGTTTAATCTCTGAAGCTCTATACAGAGGAGGCATGTTGAAAACAAGAAGTTTTTGGTGGGGTCACGTGCTTCAGGAGGTTTGGGATCAACAGGAGGTGTGTGGTTTGTTTGCTCTCACAGCAGTTTTGGGCAGTAGCTCTGACCAGTGACTTTGGTGGGAGGGGGTGAGGTGCTCCTGAGGCTGGTTTTATGCTGCTTTGTGGGGCACTGAAGGGGGCAGGTCCCAGCTCTCCTTCCTTGGCATCCTTTTGTAGGAAGAAGAATTTGGTTTATTACTTTGCCAGCCTGTTGTGAGAGCTCTCTGCAGTAACAGATTTTTGAGGAAGCACCCTTGGGCTAAGCAGGGCAGGCCCTGTGTGCCGTGGGATTTATTTCATGCAGGATGTGATCCTGTAAGAGGCTCCTCCTGGCTGGGCTTGGGTGACAGTGTGAGCCCACCCTGTCCCTGCGTGGTGCCTCCAGCTGACCAGAGAAAGGGGGGTCCCTGCTCTGGACAGAACTGCGAGGCAGAGGAAAGCAGGAGGCTTTAGCAGAGACTCCCTGTGAGGACTTTGGCTGGTGGAGGGAGGAAGGACCTTTCTCTGCACTGTGGGTCAGGTGGTGGGGTAATGAGGAGAACAGCCCTAATGTGCAGAAATGCTGCCTGTCAGAATGATTCCTCTGCAAATCTACTTAACAATAATTTCCTGTGTGCCACCCTGAAATTCATCTGGCAATTAAATGATAAGGTTAATATGTTACATGCATGGAGGCCAGAAAATTTGGAGGTGGTGTTGCCATAGCAACTGTATCTCTGCCCTCCTGGGCGTAGGCATCCCAGTGGGGTCAGCCAGGGCACGGTGCTGGGGTGGGAAATGCCGCCAGCGTGGTAGCAAAGGGGTGGGAAAAGTCATAAAAATGTAAAAATAAACCCAACTCTTTCATCTCGGTCTGTGCTGTCGGTGGAAGAGCAGTAAAAGGTGAAGCTCCTCTCCATTATGTGTGTCAGAGGGAGCACTGCAGTGCTCGCTCGGGGTGTGCCAGGGAGCCTGTGCCTCCAGGAGGGCAGGGCTCACTGCTGGGCTCAGCCTCCACAGGCTTCAGCTGCTCTCTGTTCTCCGGAGATGCTGTGTTAAGCGGGGAAAGATGTCTCCAATGCAATTCCAGGATCCTCCTTCGGCTCCTACAGCTGAAATCCTAGTGCATGAGGGCGCCTGCTCCAAAGAATATATACTCAAACAGTCAAATATACTCAAATACCTTGAAGGGATATATATACCATACCTTGAAGGGAACCCAGAAGGGTTCTCTTGTCTTCCATAAATTTTGAAGCCATTTAATTTAGGTCTGAGAAGCACAGAGTGTTTGTTTTTGTGCACGTGTGTGTTTGTGAGCACTCCCACGGGTGCCTCGTGGCTGTGCATCCCTTTGGGAGGTGGCAGCTGAAGCTCTGCTCTCTGCCCTGGGCCCGTGGCCAGGAGCATCAGGTGCCATCACCCCTGGGGCCACGGGTCCTCCTTCCTCACGTCTGCAGTGTCACTGCCTGTGACTCTGCCACGTCCAGGTTTTGTCAGTGCAGATGATTTTAGGCTATCAGAAACCCCTTGGTGAATGATGTAGCTTCTCTTAACTGCAAAATATAAAAGGAATTTGGTGGGGAAGTCAGAAATGATGGCTTGGCTTTCCCTGCTTTAATGAACTAAGTGTTTAAACCTCGGTAGTTTTGCAGAGATTATGATTCTTGTTTCAGTCTCCAAGCCTCACTCCTTGGTAATCTCTGTGTCTGTTGTTTTGCCTTTGCGAAATGGTTTGGTTTTCTGTTGCTATCTTCTCAGAATAGATCTGTGCTTAGGTATTACCACAAAGAACCAGGTAATTTTTTAAACTGAAAAAAATGTCAGCTGGTTGCTGGCAGATACCTCTCATCTGGGAAAGGTTCTTGGCTCGTGTGCTGGTTATCCCCGCTGAGATAAAGCGAGCAACTGGAGCAAATGAAGCACTTACAAAGTGTGTTAGAGCTTCCTCCCGTAGTATGCAAACGAACTGCAAATAATCTGTGTTCCTGCAGGAAGTCCTTTATGAAAAGCAATGGGATGGAAAGGAAATGGAGGGCCTGGGCACTGGTGGGATTATTTACGTGGAGGGCACTGTGCATTTGCTGTATGGCTGGGGTACGATAATAGAAGTCTGCCTTCCGTGGAATGTTGTGGCTCTTGGAGGCAGGAGATGAAAGACATAGAATGATAAAGTGGTACATCTCAGGGCATTTTATTTCATATTAAGGGGTTTTTTTGTTTTTGCAGCAAATGCATACCAAATGTCAGAGGGAAAGCCTATTGTGTTACCAGACTAACGTTAAAACATGCACAGAGATCATGCAGTTGTGTTACTGTACTGAGATGTCATCCTAAGATCACCTTGGCTTGTTTGAATAAATTACATGTATTTGGCAATGGTGTCATAAGAACTTGATATAATAAATCCAGCAGAGGTACATGATGACCATGCCCTGAAAGGCAATGTTTATGGAGAAGGTGTTTTCTACACACCACTGTTCAATGCTGAAACATGTTTCTTTGATTTACATTCCTTTATTTTTAAGGGTGCATAATAACTTGGTGTAGCACTGGGAACTTGGGGCAGATATAACTTAAGCAGATTTATCTAACTACACACAATTCTTTGTTGTTGGATGCAGCAGTAGTTGCCATAGCAACTGCAGGATCCCAAACTATTGTGATACCTCCAAGAAACAGGTTGTCTTTTAAAAGAACTGCAAGCATGTGAATTTGCATGTCAGCTTTATTCTACAATAGCCATAACTTTAGGGGATAAATGATATCTCCAAATGTGTGCTTCTCTCCAAGTGGGATCTTCATGGTTTATTTTGATGATGATATTTTTTCACTTTGCTGTAATTTTTTTCATCGTAATGTATTTTTTTCTGAGCTGATGGAATAGAATATATTTTAAACTGCTCATCGTTATTAGTTCTATATACCATGATAGTGTATAATGACTCTTACAAACTTTGAGATCTTCCTGCCACCACTTGAAAAGAGAAAAAAAACAGGGAGAAGGTCGGTGGCATTTTTTTCCCTCCAGTTGCTTTTGTCATCAAATAATATATCCCAAATGGAGATGACCTTACCTTCCTAACAGCCGTGACCAAGGTATGGACCCTGCTTCAGAGGTGGATGAACTGCTGTGCTGAGGAGTTAACAGAGTTCTGTAAGACTGAGGATGAATCTGCTGAGAGATGGGACTAGGTCTCATGAGTGGTTAGGAAAATAATGAACTAAGTCCCTGCAAGCAAAATTTTTCATGGTAGGTGACAAAATAAAACATGGATTTTTTTGCAGCCATGTCCTGCTCCTGCAGACAAATCAATATAAATAACCAGCTGTATCAGTGGCAGTTTACTTGTGTACAGTATTTGGCTCAGATGGTTTATTTTTGTGATTCCAGATTTATTTTCTTCCGTTTCTTTTAGAAAGGTCTTGGTAATGTGTCCCAGTTCCTGAGAGAGTTGGGAGAGCCTGGAGAAGAGAAGGCTCCAGGGAGACCGTAGAGCTTCTTGCAGGGCCTAAAGTGGCCACAGAAGAGCTGGAGAGGGACTTCTTGGAAGGCAGGTGACAGGGAAAGGGGAAATGGCTTCCCACTGCCAGGGGGTTGGGATAGGTGGGATATTGGGAAGGGATTGTTCCCTGTGAGGGTGGGGAGGCCCTGGCACAGGGTGCCCAGAGAAGCTGTGGCTGCCCCATCCCTGAGAATGTTCAAGGCCAGGTTGGATGCAGCTCTGAGCAGCCTGGGATGGTGGAAGGTGTCTCTGCCCATGGCAGGAGGTTGGAACGAGATGATCTTTAAAGTTCCTTCCAGCCTAAAGCATTCTATGATTCCGTGAGGTCATGTTATATATCAGCTGGGGAACTACAATGTGTCTGTGAAAATAAAAGACATCAAGAGAGTTTCTCCGTTCCTATTAATAACACATGCAGAGAATCTGTGCACATTCAAGTTAAACTTTTCATTTTCTTAGAATTATTACTTGCTTTGTGAGGCCAAAGAGTCTTAGTTGTGGTCCAGGATGTCAGGGAATGCACTGAAACAAAACAGAATGGTTTTGTCCTCAGACCACTTCCAAAGTGAGCCCAGGACAAGGGGTTACAGATGGGGGTGTGTAAGGGGCTGGTAAGGAGGCTGGTCTGTGGATCTCTCTCAGGAAAACAGCGATTTCAGGGATGCCAAGCTGTTTGTTTGTGTGATGGTCCAGGAGGCTTTGAAGGCTGCCTGAAGACAAACAAGGAAGGCGCTTTGCAGATGGCTGCTGGGAGCTCTTCCTTGCAGCAGCGGGAAAGCACAAAAGGGATTTTGTCTGAAAACACAGAATATAGGCTAGGGACAGGTTGGGGAGCAGAAACTGTGTGTAAAACAGACCTTTATCAACTCCTCCTCTTGTTCATCAAACTTCCTGTGAGGAGGAGTCTGTGGGTGTCCCCCAAAGGTGGCTGCATTTTGAAAAATTCAGAGCCATGGTATTACTGACTTCAGCTGGGCTTTCCCAGTCTTGGTCCCTGATGAATCCCTGTCTTCTTATGTGAATGGCTGGCTCATTCCTTCTCCAGGGAAAGGGCTGGGATGCATGGCATGGAGAGCTGCCATACCTGCTGGGAATACCTCACCCAGAGACCTGTCCCAGAGCCCATACTGCCAGCAGCCAGCACCTAACAGAAGTGGGAATGAGTTGTGGAAAGGTGGATGCTGAAAAACAGCCATTTTCTGGTTATTTGAGTCCTCGTGGTGTCTGTGATTTGGGAATTCTGAGACCTACTTGCTGTGCATCTTTACAAGGAGTTTGTATATCTTTGCCAGCCTTAAGTGCTCAAAATCCCTGAGTTACACCTCAGAAAGTTCATGAGGGTGGGGTTTTTTTCTTCTTTTTTTAATTGTTGGATGTGTTGTCATGTTTATGAACTTTTAGGTCCATCTGTGTTGCCTATTTAAAGGTTTCATTTGCAACTGAGAATTGGAAACTTATTTTTGTGGTACATGTTCTTTTTTTGTACAGAGCCTAGATTTGGGTGAGTCACGGGCCTGCAGGTTCTGAGGCTTCCTGGAAGCTGCTGCAGGACTTGGGATGGACTGCAGGAGAGTGCAGTGCTGCTGGCACGGGAGGCCTTTTCACACAGCATCCTCGGGTCACTCGAGTATAAAATGTAGCTGAATCAGTCTCTTCTTCCCCCCAACGTTTGGGCTGGGTGGGAGGCTGATTTCTGATTGGTTTTAGTATGGTGTTTGAAAACATGATTTTCTCTGAGTTTTATGTGTAATCTGCCCATATCATTACTGGGTTTTTATTCCTCTTGTGGCTGCAAAAGTCTTCAGGATACCCTTAAGACGTATGGTGGGAAATGGGCTGTTTGCAAATTAGTAACAAACTATTATAATTACTTTGCTTTCCCCTTGAAATGCTAATCTGAAGCTTTGATGACCACAAAATTCCCATGTAAAGCCACATAGATCTTCAGCTGCATTTGTTGGATCTATTTAGATCCCTGCTTGGTTTCTAAAAGAGGCAATAATGTCTGCGAACATCTCTGGCCACTTCCTCCCACACACTGCTTGGTGTGGGCTCCTGTTTGCTTGGATATCTATATACAGCACAACTGTAGGTGTGAGTTTTTGTGGTTTGACCAGTTTCCATAAGTTGAAGTTGCTAAGGGTGACCACAATGATAATTTAATAGGAAATGCTGAGCTAGTGGTGAATTTTCTAGAAATATCTGCAAAGAAAATATTGAGCATTTGAAAATTCATGGGAAAAAATACAGATTTTGAGGACTTGAAGCCATGAGTGGAAAAACAATTTGTAAACCAGTACTAATCTTGATCAGTGTTGTAGAAATTAATGTTTAATAATGATAAAAAAGTTTGTGGTGATATAAAAACTCTTGATGTACAAATCTTGAGGCGATTCCATCCTGTCCACTCTAAGTCCAAGCCTCTGTTTGACTCTTCTTCCTCATGGACTACCCTAGTGTCATCTCTAGAAGGCA
This sequence comes from Pachycephala philippinensis, assembly GCA_013397055.1. Classification (NCBI taxonomy): domain Eukaryota; kingdom Metazoa; phylum Chordata; class Aves; order Passeriformes; genus Pachycephala; species Pachycephala philippinensis. Next base: position 394,065 of record VWZT01001622.1, read on the forward strand.
ACTGGAAGACCTCAGGTCCAGCTCTGTCTCACAGCATTTCCAAAGATTTTTTCCCCCTCTGATCTGAAGGCACAATCCCAATGCAGCCAGGCTGAGTCTAAGGCATACTTCTCAACAGTCATCAGCCCTTTTCTGTGTGCTGGAGGAAATGTAAGTGAAATGTCATGTGTTGACTTCTCCTGGAGCATGTAGGCCATGCTGGTCGAGTGAGTCTCCTCTTTCTCCTAATCTCTTTGAAAAATTTGAGTAGATATTCTTTTGGCAGTCACTGCTGCTGCTGTTTCTCTAGTAGAAAGCCATTTCAATATCCCTGTTACTGTTTTTTGGGCTCTGCCAGCTGGATGGAACTAGTGGAAAAGGCGTGACTGGGAGGAAGGAGGTGCTAGCATGGGAGCAAAAGGAGAATGCTCGTGAGGAAAGCCACGTCATCCTGCGCCCTCGTTCATTCCTTTGGCTGAGGTTAAGCAAGTTGCAGGAACGACGTGGGAGAGGGCAGTTGCTCACACAAACACCACTGTGCCAGGGGTTTTCACCCCTTCCCCTGCGTGTAACATCTGCTGGCAGGAGCAGTTGTGAGGAGGGAGATGCTGCTCTGGGAGCGGGTACAAAGGAGCCGGGGCGGGGATGCCCTGGGATCAGTTACAGCTGCAGTCACCCCCGGAGGAAAGCAAACAGTGGCAACAAAGGTCACAGAAGAAAGTGAGGATATCATCTTAAAGAGAACCTCTGCTGCACAGGATTGTCTTGTGCAGTGCTGCTGAGCATCTTGAAAAGCAAACCAATAGCGTTAGGGTGGAGGAATTCCCACTGCATCCCCCCTCCTAGCCCCCTCACCTCTGCCTTGAGATCAAAAAGGCAGCAGCAGTGCAGCCTTGTGTCTGCATGAGAACAGAGCCTGTGGAGGGAAGCTGCCACATGGGAAAGCTGCTCTCTGAAGATGCTTGAAAAATAAACAATGGCACATCAGCACAGTGTGAGGTGGTTACCTGGGGCTCCAAGAGAAGGAGGAAAGGAGAAACCATGTGTGCTTGGGATAGGCAAGAGCCTGCCTTCCCTTCCTCTTGAATGGCAAAGTCTTCATTTCCATGTGCTTATCAGACCTGGGGTAGCATTTCTAGGAAGGGCAGATTGGTAGAGGGAGGTGCTGCATGCCCTGCAGTGCTTCAGGGATTGTGTTTTGTCAGACTGTGCTGTTTTCTGAAGGCAAAAATGCCCCAGCACAAACCATCTTGCAGTTTGCCCTGGGGAGCAGGACGTTAATGGGATGTGCCAGCAGTGTTTTCTTATCTTGGACACGTGATGGAAAGGACTGGGAGAACTCGAGGTTTTTCTGTCCCCAAATTCTTGTCATTAGCCTGACCTCTTCCTGCACCTGACAAAATCTCTCTCAGTGGGTTGGTTTTAGTGTAACAAGGTGATAGTTAAGGAGACCAAAGTGGTGAACAGCTCCTGAAAGACACACTGATGCAGGGTGCCTGAAAGGATGTGTACAGGGATGTTTTTTCCTCTTTCTCTGTCTAGGTTTCCCAGGAAGCTGTTTTGCTGCACGTCTGGTGTTCCTGACCCACTGCATGGGAAGCCTTGAGTAATCCCACACTGCTCTGAGCATGTTTGAGAAGTTTTGTATGACAAGATCGCTAAGTGTCCTGCCCTTTGCTCTGCCCCCTCTCGTGTTTGTCACATCTAATAATGGACAGAAATGTGGTGTGTGCCACTGAACACAGGGAATTTGTTTGTATTCCATGTTTGCCACAGACTTTTAATTTGAGGAGGGAGCGTGGGAGCAGGGAATGGCTAAAAACACTTCTCTTTGGTAGCTCTCTGCTGTAGGCTAGATACACTTCTCAGGGAATGATGTGAACTTGAGCTGAAGTGTTGGGCTTGAGAGTGGCAGTCGTGTCTCAAGGGGCAGCCTTAAGTGCTTTAAAGCGCTGTATCTGTTTCAGAGCTGCTGGAGTGTGTCTGGGATAGGCTGCTGCCTGTGCTCTGGTGTCTGGGGCAGGGCTATCGGGCACTGCCGCTTCCAGTGAGGATGTGGTCACATTTTATTTTGCAAGGGAAGTGCTGTAGAAAGATCACTCAGGCTGTCTCCAGCCCTTAGCCTGGGTGGGGTGCTCCTACACTTTTTGTGAGCTGTGGTTGTGATGCTGCCAGGTGCTGGGCTGCACTGCTGCAAGCAAAGTGGGCTTTTGTCCCTAATCTCAATGTTGGTACGTTCTGGGCTTGTTCCTTGGAGAGATCCCATCTAGCCGGGTAACAATAATAAGGTGTAAAAGTGCAGGAGAATCCTAACTTGTGAAATCCTGATGATTTTTCCATGCTTACATATTTGGTTATTGAATGTGTGTATCTGATCCTAATTTCTGTGTACATGCCCTCTGTTCCTAGATGTAGCAGATGTTGTTCCAACAACCACCTCCCATCTTTTCTCCCTCCTTTTTAGTCCTTTCTTGCATGTTCAAAACACGGTGAGTGAATAAATGCAGCACAGCAGGTCTTTGGGGAATGTGACTATTTGAAGGCTCTTTCCTCAAGACATGTGAAACAAAACCAAAATTAAAGAGGCCTTTAAACTAGTTCTGAAGTCATAGATGTTGCTAAAAAATATTGGTGTTTTTTTTATGAGGAGGAGGGGAGAAATTGAGACTTACTTGGGAAGGGTGGAAAAGTTATGGGGGGAGATAATTTGTGGCCAGTTTCAATATTAGGCATTTTGGCAGGCTGAGGTCAAGATTAGGTTGAAAACCTCAATTGCCTTTGGTGCCTAGTCCAAGGGAAAATGGGACTGGTATAGCTGGGATGTTGGCAGGAGAGGAAGGCCTGCATAAGGAATTATTTCTTGTGTGAGGCCTCTTTTCCCTCCTTAGCCTGTATAAAAGGGGCAAGGTCTGCTTTCGGATACATGTGAGTATTTAGCAGTCAGCAGGGAAGCTTCCACAAGGCAAATAAAGTCCCTGACAGATCAGAAAGGCATCTGCCTTGTTCTGTAAGCTTCATAAGAAGTGTGAGATCCTAAACAAGACATGGAAATTAGGTGAATTGTGCCACTAGGATAACGTTTTTGAGAAGCATCTGGTTCAGGATTGTACAATATCTAGCACTGGTGCTTTCTGAGACAATTCCCTATCCAAGGCTTGGTTCCATTTGCTTTATGGCAAGCCCCTTCCAGGAGCATATTGCAGAGATTTCTGAAATGATGGCAATCAGCCCAGAGTGGGACTGTGGAGCATGAGAGCTTTGTCAGTGTGATATTGCACCCGAGTGGAGGAGCCCTGCTGACAGGGTGATTTCACTGCTGCTGGGACCTGGCTAGCACTTCCAGAGGAAGTTTTGTGGATGTACTGGCTCTGTGCACAGGGGGAATGTCCTCTGGGATGGTTGGGGGCAGGATATGTGCCAGGATTAGCGCTGCTCATGGGTAGAACTTGATGGTTACCCATTATCCAGAATATTTTAATAATATCTTTAGGCTATTTTTTCAGAGACACATGTTTTTGGGTAACTGTTCTTGTCTTTATGTTTTCCTAAGCATTCCCAATGTCCTTCTCACTTCCAGCTGGGAAATCGAAATACAACAAGCTTTTATTTATTTGTTTGTTTTTTATTTTGGCTTATGTGGTTGTTGTGGGCTAACTTTGTTATCTCTGCTGCAGTTTGTGTGGAGGTGACTTCTGAAATCAAGCAGTTTAATTGCAAAAATGAAGAAACAGAAAAACACCACACAAAAGCACCAAAAATATGTGGAAAAAGCCACCCATTTTACAGTGTCCATGAACATCCACTAATGCAACATTTGCCAAATGGATGGGAAAATTGGTAGGGAAAGGAATGTCATTTCATGGTCCAAGCTAGGTATTACAAGCAGCTTCCCTTTCAGATTCATACCTTTCATCATCAGAGCTGGCAGGCTCCAGGCACAAGCCTCTGCAGTAGTGGGCCAGCCTTAGTCAGGGATGATCTGGCTTCACATCAAACTGAGACTCTGGTTTTTTTCCTGCATGATGCAAATTTTTTTTTCTCTTCAAGAATTGAAGCATTATTTTGGAATTTAAAGCATTTCAATAAAGGGCAAGGGGAGGGAAGGTTTAGGACTGTGAGGGTGATGAGGCACTGGAGCATGCTGCCCTGGGAAGCTGTGGCTGAGCCATCCCTGGCAGTGCTCCAGGGCAGGTGACTGAAGGGTGAGTCTCTGTCACAGCCCACTCCGAGCAGGGCCCTGTGGGGCTCGGGTCAGGCAGGAGGAGGAGAGAGCTGGTGCCAGATCTGCTCTCTGGTTTGAGTTGCACGTTGTCCAGTTCTTACACTAATATCTGATAACAGCCACTTTGTTGGTTTTGGTATTATCAGCAAAACGTGTCAGGCACTTGGTGGTGAGATGATCTTGGTTTGACAAAATCTTTGGGGATTTTTTCAGACTGTGCTCTTTCTGCTCAGTGTTTCTGTGCCCTGTGGGTACACATGGACTATGCTCTGTAAAATTATTCTAATGGTAAGTGGAGTGTGGATGGGATAAGGAAAGGAAGACTTTGAAGCAATGTGTTACAAGCTCATCAAAATCCTGGAGCCTGATAAAGTTTCCATTTTAAAAAATAGGGTAAATTCTAGACATTTTATTCCAATTTGGGACAAAACCGTTATCAGCATTTTAACATTTTCTGTGGTGGCTGGAAAATCTTGTTGACCAAGGAAAATGGCCTAAGTATGATGGCATTGTTACTTTGGTAGGAAAGGAAAGAAAATTAACATTAAATCAAAATTATTTATGTTGCAATCAAGATTGCTTCAAAGACCCGATGACCTAGTGCATCCTCGAAAGAAACTTGGAGAAAGACCTCTTATTTACAATTAACTCTCTGAATCTGTCTCTTACCAGTAGTTTGGGAAGTAAAGCCCATAAGTGAGGGTGGCAGCCAGTTCCAATGTCCTGGTTTGATTGCATTGGTAATTAGGGTGCAAGAATGGGGCAGCCTTTCCCAGGGAGTTGTGCAAGACCTTTGTGCACTTTTTTTTTTTTAATAATACACTTCACTCTTTTGAAAAGTAGATTTTTTTTTTTTTGGGGAGGAAATACGGGTTTTTGGTTTGCATTTTGAAACTTGTCTTCTCTTCCAAAGGAAAACTTGGCACTGTGAACCTGCTAACTGCAGCAGGCATCCAACACGTGCTTTGGAGCAGGTGATTATTCTCTGTCACTGGGGCAGGTGTCTTTTCCTGTGAAGATTTTTGCTGCCATTAAGGAGTGATGTCCTAAAGGGGTTTGTATTTTTAGCAGCTGTGATTTATGTCCTGTGGGCTCTGTCTTTAAATCATGCCTCAAAGAGGGGTAGGTTATTTTACAGAGAAACCCATAAAGTAATATATGCTTCTGGTGTGACTTTCTTTAAAGCTGTGCATTAATTCCTGAGAGCTGAGGTCAGCTGTCTGTGCTGAGATCTGCAGAATGACATTTCCATACTGGGGCGGATTTCATGCTGATGTGAGAAGCGGGAAGTAATATTTACCATATGAAGATACATAGTACTATTAATAATAATAACAACCAATTAATACTAATGCAGTGCATTTTAAAAATTATTCTTTTTTTCTTTGTCTCAGTGTGCTTAAGAAGACCTCCAATTTACAGGGAAAGTGATGGGAGTGCTAATGAGAATTCAGGTTTTGTAGGGATCAGTATCCGCCTCTGGTACATGTACAAACCTCTGGTTGCAACTGGCTGGAAAGCTGCTGGCTTTGGAGTTCGTGCTTTTGACCTGGAAATGGACTTGCTCTGCTGGTCTGGAGACACCTCTGCAGGGTGGGGAGCCCTCTGACTTTTCCTCTCTCTCCTCAGCCTCTGTAAGCTGCAATGCAGATCAAGCTGAGCGTGGAGAGGAGGCGGCCTGTCTGTGACTTCACTGCAATATTCCTGCACTCCCCATGCAATGTCATGATTTACAGCTCTCCGCACTCTGACCAGGACATAAACCCGCTTCTGTGGTGAGGATCTGAAGGTAAGTTGTAGACACTAAAGCTTAGTGATGTGTGCTTCTCAGTGGTGTTACCCTGGTGGTTCTGACTCAGCGAATTAGAACTTAGTTCAGGATGGGTTTCAGAAAATGGTGATCTTTCTTTGATGTTAAGACACAAATGGAGGAGTGTAAGAAGGCTGTAATTTTCTTCGTGTGTAACTATGGAGGCATGCTTTGGTATCAGAGAATTGCTTTATAAATGAAGTTGTGAGAAACATTTAAATGTCAAGTATCCTTCATCTCGTTCATTCAAACACAGAATATTTATGAGGATACTGTTAATAAAGCATCTTTGCCTCTGACAGAGACTGGACTTAGGCGGGGTATTTGGCAGTGGAAAGAACTAAGTGAGGAAAGGATGTTTTCAGTGAGTTACTTTGAATTTCTCTTGCATGCCCTTTTCTTTTAAGGGTTTTGTGAATTGCTCCAGCAATTTGCTAAGTATTAAAGGGAACAATGAACAGGGCCCTCTTTTTACAAAGACAAAGAAACAAAGATTTGAAGATTCTTCAGAGTGCTTCAGAAATAGCTTGATGAAGATGGACATTATAGCAAATGAAATATTTAACTAGAGTGACCCTCACTGAAGTGATGTCAAGGGTAGTAAGTAATACAATTGTCACATTGTATGTAATCACTGCTTTGTAAGCTACTGAGGCACAATTATTTTAAGTAAATTGAAATGTCTAATAGGGACAATGCTGTTTTTCTTTAGCTAAAAATAGTAACATCAAATGCTTACTTAATCTTTAAAATGTTTCAGGCTTTTAACACCAAGACTGGATAATTTCACTCTTTTGGTTTTTTTTCTTTCTAGCTAGTATCTTTGCTCTGAGGCTTTCTCAGGATACACGTATTTACCAGTTTCATCTCAAATGATGAAGTTATTAACCACTTAAGTTGATTATCTCCCTGAAAAGATTAAAGAGGTTTCCGTTTTTGAATGGCACTCTTGAGATTTGGCTCAAGTGTTTGTGATTTGGAGTAGCTGCAAAATTGTTATAAGAAATATGACTCAAGAAAAAGCTTCTAAAATACCCAGACATCCAGGAAGCAGTTTTAGGTCCTGAGTTTCTCTTGCTGATGCAACACTCATTGTCCTGGAGTGGCAGTGTGGTCTGCACAGCCCTTGGGTTCTCCTTCCATCTCCAGGAATGTGTCAGGAGAAACGTCAGGCAGGTGCCACGTGTTCAGCACAGTCAGGGTTTGCTGGGACAGTCTCTGAGAAGATGCTTGTGGTAGAGTCTTCCCCTCCAGACCTGTTCTTCTTAGGCTGTGCTATCTGAAGGCCCTTTGGATAGGATTTGGAGGAGCTGAGCCTAAACACCTCTTCTCTCGGAACTCTGGACTTTACTGTTATGTGTGGCATCCCAAATCCTTCATCTTTAACCCTGATGTTCCACTGGATTATTGTATTTCAGCCTTTGAAAGATTTTATTCTTTTCATCAAACATGCACAAAAATATTGTTGCAAGTTCCACTCAGTGTGAAGGCTATTGGTGCTTGCAGTTTGCTGCCAGGGGTGCAGCTCAGAACTGCTTTAGATGGATCAAGGAAGATGCCCAGTTCCTAGTTAATTTTCTCCTTAGATATTCAAAGGTGAGTCCTCTTGTACATAATCAACATAATTTTAAAAAATTTTTCTTAATTATTAATTATTCTAAAGCTCTGTTTGCTTTTGAAGCTGTTGCTACCCTTTGGAATCCAATTATTTATAAGTAACATGTTTAGCACATGTTCTGGAGGGAACCAAGCCCTGTGAGTCAGACACTGACTGGTGTTTTGGTGTTGGTGCAGTGCCCAGTGTCAATGCCTGTGAAATTGCCTGGAAACTCTTACAATAAATTTCCTGAATGTACCCACAGTGAGCTGGAAAACAACGTTGTCTCACAGGTGGATTTACCAGGGACTAACTCATCATGCTGCCCTCCTCCCTTTGGCAGCAGGTATCAGAACACTGAGCTGTGGCTGTAAGAGAAAGAAACATCACTGCCTGAGCTTGGAAAAAAGGGAAATCTTAGCGACAACCTTCACAGCATTTGGTAGTTTCTTTCCTCAGGGGCCCCGTCACCAGTGGAGAGGTGCCGTGGCAGGCTGCAGGGCAGAGTCCTTGATGTCCTTCTGGGGACTCCATCTAAGGAAGGACTCCATTTGCAGCTGCTCCATTTGCTCCACAGAAGAGATTTCCCTTTAAGAATCACGGGGAATGTGTGGACCAGCAGCTCTCCCTGAACCTTTGCCCTTGCATCGTGGACCTTTTGTGGTTCCTGTTTTCAAGTTGGCACGAAACTTGCAGGTCAGGCGGGAAGCCTCTTCCCTGAGGAGTACTGAGCTGGCAGCTGCTGAGCTTTCGGTATCAGAGGCAAAGTTGCTGCAGACTGACCAGAGCTGGAGTGTCTGCTCTTTACCTGTGCAGTGCCTGTGACAGCCCCACAGAGGTCTGTGGGCTTTGTGTGACTGGCTACAAAGGCCAGTGCCTGACCTTGATGAGCTTAACAAACCCAGATCCTCTGGTATCTTAGTGTGACCCCGATTTAACAGAGCACTTCTAAGCCCTGCCATCCTGATTCTTACAATGTCCTGACTAATCAGATTAACCCCAAATCTCGAGCTTATTCTTTCTCCTCACAGGTAAAGAATACCATTTTTTCCTGAGAGAGATTATTTTCACATATCCATTTATGAGCATGAGTTGAATAACTAAAAAACAGTTATAGTTTCATCAGAGAGAGATGAGCTGTTAAGGTGGAAACTGTTAGATAGCAGTATCATTTGATTGAAGGGCAGTATGTGCTGCTAGGTTCTGAGTTTTTTCCCTAAAGAAGTTGAAAACATGTCAGATTTCAGCCTGGACCCTTATTTATCCAGATGGAAGTCTCAGTCTTGTGCTACCACAGACTTTGCAAGCTTTTCTTACAAGCATATTAAAGCCCTAGTGTTGCCATATTTCATTTGGCAATAATTATGTCCTTTGCCTCTCTTCTGGATAATATTTAGCTATTATTACTTGCTACTGTTCTGCTGGGAGTGCTAGTTTGCATTTAATTACGGATCACTTGCAAATAGCCTCTATGGCCCTGATTCAGCAAACACTTCTAGCAGGTGTGTAATTTTAAAGCATTTAAGTTCCGTGTAGCTCACATCCTCTGTTACATTTTGTGCCTGGTGTGCACTGATTGCATGAGCCCTAGGTCCAAAACATGTCTCCATGCAGGTAGGGGCTGTCACACCTTGTTCTGGCTCCATGACCTTGCAGGTGTGACGCTGAGGCCGCAGATTGCCACGTGTCATATCTTCAGTTATCACCCTAAATGGCTCTGAAACTGCACCTGGCAACCCGCTAGCATTAGATAGAACTCTAGGACTTTTAGACTTCTTAGAGGGGACAACAGCTTTTTGTCAGCTTAGGACAAAGTAGAACCCTCTATCTTGCATGCTTCCTTGGCTCAGTATAAATTTTAGTAAGAATCTCAATACCAGAAGTAAAACTTGGCTAAATGACCTACTAGGCAGCAGGACATGCCAGGCACATTCACAATATTGTATAATTTAATTGGCTAGTTGGAAATGCATAATAAAATACAGGGTGTTTGAGTTATTACTTAGCTGCCTGTGTAATTACTTCTGTTTAATATTTAATTGTGTTGATCTTTCTGTCTTGTCTTTGTTCCACACAGAAAATAGATCCCCCTTTTTGTCTATTCACAGGCACTGGGCTACTGGGTAGAGGGCATTGCAGCTAATCTTCCTGATTGTTCAAATGTCACCGTAAAATATTTAGCATCTTGATAACTCCAAAGCTATCAAAACAGATTGGATGGTAACAATTAAAATTATGCTAACATCACTAAAACAGATATAACGGAGTGATGCTTGTTAAGCACTTAATGATCCCTTTCTCCAAGGAATTCCATTTCAATTTCTTTATGCTGCCTGATTGCTTTACTGCATCCTGCAGGTTTTGTGCACTGCTGCTCTGTGTAATACATATTCAAACCCTTCTCTGAGCTCTCATCATGCCAATCAAGGATGCAAATGAAGTCTCTATGACTGTGTGATCAGAATTTCTTGCTTGTTTGCAAGCCCGTAAATAATGGAGTGAATAAGGATCTGATGTGTAACAGTATAAAAGTAATCAGACCTTGTATCTGGCTTCTAGTAAACATCAGTGTGGCCCTGATCCAACTGCTGCTGTAATCAATGGGAGGCTTTTATTGACTTTAATGGGAGTTGAATTAGGCCTTGTCTGAGGCTTGAAAATTCAGCTGCAGCTATTGGGGCTGATCCGTGGCTGGTGTAACCTGGCCTTGTGCTCCTGGAAATCAGACAGCTGATCTGCCTCACCCTCTGAGGATGTGGCAGGCAGCACCCTACCCTGGCCTGCTGCCACCCCACACTCCCCAGCTTTCTGTCTGAGGGGAGCTTGGGGCTCTGCTGCGTTCAGCTATTCACTTACGAGCACGAACTGCTCTCTGAGCAGTGTTTGAAATGTGTAATTATCTTTAGAAAAATGTTTTACTTGAAAGGGATTCTAATAATCATTATTTTGAACTTCAGTTTTTTGATATTTTCATTGTTTATAAAGGAACAATATCTATTCCTTCGCTTTCCTTTGGCTGCAAGGGAAAAATGAGCCTAATTAGCAAAACCAAAAATAAACTATATTGATCAGAAAAGCAGTACTTACAAATTTGCAGACCTTCCCTTGCAAATGCTGATGTGAAAAATTACAAAGGTTTTATGAAGTGTCCTTGCTTTGGAGTTTTGTGGGGATGGATGGGTAGAGAAGACAGTAACTCTGTGAATGAAAGGCTTTTAGAATGTAACTTTGTAGATCATCTCTACTGTGGACCACTTCGAGCTGTGATACCCTTCCTGTTTCTCAAGTACTACAATGAGTATAAAAGACTTTGTAAAATTCTTTGAGCTGATTCCTATTCTGGCCTCTCTGTTTGAAAGGATATAGCAAATACATCCTTTGGGAAGTCTTCTGGCCAGCTGAGCTCTCCAAGGATAAGCTTGAAAACATGTGAGATTGATGTTCTGGAGCAGCTCCAAGAAGGCTTGGCCAGTGTGTGATGGCAACTGCACCCACCCTGAAATTCAGGGAGGGAACCGTGTGCCTGCCCCTGGGCTGTGTGTGTGTTTGCAGGCTCACTCCTCAACAGGGACAAGCAGCAGAGCTGCTCTTTCCTCCAGCAGGGTGAGGGCTGCAAATGCCACCTGCAAATCCGGGTCTCCACATCCTGATGCACGCACAGGCACCACTGGTTGGTTTTTGCTGAGGTTTTTTTTGTCTCTGAAGTGTTATTTCCAACAAAGGCCGTGGAAGCAGCTTGGATGCTGGTTTTTCAGCAGATTTGTCCTGTGTGTTGGGAAGCACTTGGCTGTGTTGGGAAGCAGGATCCAGCCCCGTGCCACCCCCGAGCAGATGGGGAGGTGGCAGCACCGTGGCTCCTGCTCAGCCTGGGAGTCAGCTGGGGCAGGGCTTGGCCAGGTGACCAACTGCCCACAGGACACTGTCCTGGTGTGCCCCGGACCCACGCCCCATGGATCCCACCCCCGTGGGTCCCACCAGCTTTCTCCCTGCTCCTAGCAGACCTGTTTGCTTCTTTGTGAGACAGCAATTGCTGAGGTTTGGGTGCCTTTATGGGTCCTGATGGCAGTTCTGCTCCAGACTTGTGTAGAATGAATCTCCTTCCAAAAGGTCTAAAAATGCCTCAGAGTTTTAAGATTCATGTGAGAAATCCCACTTAAATCTGGCCATTGAACGTTGCTGTGAATAAATGCTCTGCTGCTCCAGTTTTCAACAGAAAGGCCTCTTTGCCTGGCACTACCAGGCTTATTCCCCTTTTCAGACCTAAGCTGGAAAACAGGAGGTTCTGCTAGTCTTTACAGGGTTTAATTTCTCTTTTGTTTTATAAAATCCTGTCTTTGGAGATGAGTTCCATAAAAACCCCCTTTTAAAAATGGTGTTTGCCACTTAGCTGTTTTCCATTTGGAGGTGTTTTATTTACAGTAAATTAAAGCAAGAAGGTAAAGTGTTTTTTATTTTCCTATTTTCCTGTGTTTTGTATTCATAGGCTTTAACATCTGCCTTCCATCCCCTTCCTGTGTTCATTCAACATCAAACCATGCAGGAATAAGTCAGGGCTCATCTTTCTGCCATGCTATGCTCTTCTTGATCATTTGACTGAAAAGTATTTGTTTGTAGGTGAAAACTACCACTGCTTTTTCTTTTTTCTATGGTGACTTTGGAGTTGCACGTTTTCTCTTTTGTTTAACGGTTCCAGTTCATGGTGATATTTAAGGAAAAAAGCTGAACTCAGCCAAAACACAGAAGAATTGAAGAAGCCCAGTCATCAGAGGGGAAGAATATAGCCTGACAAGTCTGCAGAGTAAGTAAGGTTGTAGAGATGTGTCACTTAATTTTAATTAAACATCTGTGCATTCTCACCCACTTGTGTTCTGCTGCTTTTCTGGTGAGTAGAAGGATTTCCTCAGTGATGCTGTTTACTTTTTGTTCATTCATATTTGAGCTTACAAATAGCTTGAAAGCAATTTAACTTTTCACATAGAAATTTCATACAGGTGAAAGCTTTTCTGTGCTAAGGAAAATATGAACAGAATTTACGTTGCAATGTTGCTTTTAAAGTCCTAGAATGTGGAAGCCTCCAGAACTGCCCATTGCCAATGTGTGGAGCAGTTCTTCCACCTGTTTACCTTCTCATTTTCTGCTTTTTTTTTTCAGCCAGATTTTTTGTTGCCTCACATCTTTTTCCTGAAGAGCTCATTCTCTTTCCCATCAGCTCCCAGTATCTGTTTGTCTTTCAGCTCCTCGTGGGACTGTGCTCAGTACCTCTGCCTGACCCAGTCTGTTTGGTCTTGCTCTGCACTGTTCAAAGTTCAGGCCACAGAGACTGTGCCCCTGTCATGTTCATGTGCAATTAGCAGGGAGTGCAGACAGGGCTCAGCTCGGGGGGCGCGGGGAGCCCGGCCCCCAGCTCAGGGGGTTAGCGTTTGGGCACAGCAGAGCCTTTCAGAGCAGCGCAGCTCGCGAGTAATTTAGAATATTAGATGGACAAACATGTCGTGATTAAGTCCTTAGGAGCCTGTAAGAAGCTGTTTTTACACAGCCACTCCTGGTGTGTTGGGATTAAACGTCCTGTCAGAGCGGGCGTGTGTACACTTCCAGGCAGGAGCTGACCTCTCCAGTAGCTGTAATTAGAAACAATTTTCAGATTTACATGATGAGTTTTATTTCCAGTGTGCACATACAGTCAACACAGAGAAGAAATTTTTTTTCACAAATTGAACTTGTTCCCTCAAATGCAACTACATCTCCAGCTGTCTTCAGAATACCCTGCACTGTCTGTGAGAGCTGTAAAATAACTGCAAGCTTATAAATTCACCTTTTTGCAGTTATTAAATGTGCTTTACTTATTCCAGCCTGTTGCTCTGGAGATAGGTACAATATATGAACCTTGGCACTATGACAGGCAATTAAAATACCAAGATGTTTAGCCATGTATGAGTATTTTCACACAGTGAGACCTCAAAGCTTAGCCTGCTGCTGACATTGTTAGTTATTGAATCAATTGCATGAGATGAGGTTGACAGGTGTAATTATATATTTCTATGGTGATTATGTATGGCCTGTCATAGAGACCAACATGCCTGTAACTTTGCACTCATTTATTAGTCATTTATTGAGAGAAGTATTGGAGTTGGCATGCCATTTACAAGGGAAGGAAATGTAAAACAAAACAGAAGTCCATTTTGAAATATAATTGATTCATTAAACCATTTACCAATGCTTCATTTTAGTACATGGAAATATATCTTTCCATATTTCCTACAGATCTCTCAGTTATTTAAGCATATTCTTGCACCCTGACTTTAACAAAAGAATGAAACTCATGCGATGAGTTAATGAGAACCTGGGTCTGAGGTCTTCAGCTGCCATATCCTGGGAGAAGTTAGGGAGCTTGCTGGAACCATCTGAATGTGGACCATTTAAAAATATTTGGCTTACTTGTTAAAAGAGCTTGAAATCTTTCAAAATAACCTCCTTTCTATGCAAACACATCTGCACAATCTTATTCTTTGTAGTAGCTGTTCTTCAAAATGTGTTAAAAATTATGCAAATATTTTTGGAATTCATTGAAGTGAACTTGGGCTGATGCTGGAATTCCTCGTTCACTTTTCCAGATAAAAATTCTTCTGTGTAGTGACATCACTCAAAACTTTGCTGTATGATTTCCTATGTAGTTCTCCATGGTGTTTTGTGCCACCCTGATGATATGAATGAAAAGTCTCTGTTTCTCAAAGCAAGAGGAGGCAGAGAGAAATTAAACATTGCTCTCAGTTTATTAAGAGGTCCTTGGACTTGGTTGAAGTCAAGCAAACAATTTGACTTAATTTCCTTAGCCCCATCTCTCTGCAATACAACTATTGCCTTATTCACAGAAATTTTGATGTGTAAGAGCTATCTGAGATGGGGTAAAAACAAGTTTGGGTTAGTACCAACTTTTGCTTCATTTTAAAGACCAGACTGTCAGCATTTTTACAATAGCAGGAGGTATGAGAGTAGTTGCTGCTTCAAGATGGGAGTCTCATTTTCTTCCTTATCATTGTGGGCTCCTGGTGGGGATTTAGCCAAATGATGAATATTTAGAAAACTGTCCTTTGGAATCAGTAATTAAACTAGCTTCAAGTGCCAAAAAGTGCATTCAAACCTAAGCTTGGAAAGTTTTATCCCAAAGTTTGGAAGAACCTTTTTTCCCCAGTCTCATCTGCCTAGAACACATTGGTCATAAGTTTTCCAGTAGGAAGCATTTGGGTTAATATCTGGCTTTCTAATCATGTGCTTGGAAAGACAGCTTTTGTGGCTGTTCCAGAAAACTTCCCAAGCGTGCAGTAAAATGTATTCTGTTCCAAAAAAAATATCCTGAATAAAGTGATGTCTGGTGAATTGCATTTTTGTTTTTCTATCACTAAGTTAGAGTTTGAGGGCTTTTTTAAAAGTATTATTTTTTGTTTTCTTGTAATGAAATTCCATTCAAGTAGAAGAATATTTGATGTTGGAAGAGGTCTCTGGAGATCATCTCACCCAGCCTCCCTGCTCAAAGGAGGGTGAATTGGAGCAGGTTGCCCAGGATCATGTCCAGTTGGGTTTGGAATATCTCCAAGGAAGAGGAGAGTTCACTTTTTCAGGTGTCCTATTCCAGTGATCAATCACTCTTACATAAAAGTTTCTTATGTTTAAATGATATTTGCTGTATTTTGCTGTATTTGAAAGACATTGGCTGTCTGTCTTTCACTAGACACCATGGAGAAAAGTCTGGCTCTGTCCTTTCCTCCTCCCATCCATGTGTAAAAATGGGTAAGATCCACTCCACGTGGAACAATCCCAGTTCTCTCTGCTTTTTCTCTCAGATGCTCCCTTGCACTCTCTAGGACAATATAGAGGAGAAATACCCATTTTCTATGTGTCTGAGAAATCTGTTTTTGAGGGGGCTGAGGAGAGGAGCAGGTTGGAGACACTGTGATGGAGCAGGTGGTGGTGGGGAGCTGCTGATGCATTTCAGTGGAGCCCTTCAGAGGCAGGAGCTGCGGGCACAGCGAGGGTGGGCTCAGTCATCTTTTGGACAGAGATGAGTTGGGGGCTCAGGGGCTGATGAACACCAATGCCCTGAGGCAGACCTGAAAATTTATAATAAAGAACTGCAGTGGGCGTGAGGAGAAAAGGAGGGGGGCATCGAATGGAGCTTCCTGGCATTGTTTGTGCTGCTCATTTCCCTCGCTCCAGCAACGTGCCTGCCTCTGAGCAGCCTGGCTGCCTCCTCCCAGATGGACTGCACACCTCATTACCAAAGAGGGGGTAATGCATTTTCCTAATCTGCAGTTTTAATGCCCTCCTGGATAGCTCTAAAACCAATCAAACTCTGTGAGGACAGGAAGTAGAGCACAAGCCTTCACGGGCCAGTCAGGACCACACATCCCCTGCTGTCATCACAACACGGCCAGCTCAGAAGCCGCAGTGACATTGACTCAGGATAGGATATGAGGAGAAAAGCAAAGGGGAGAATTTGCTTTTCCTGTGTACACACACTGTTTATTTCTGACTTTAAAATAATTCTCTCTTTTATTCCAGCCTTGACCATGTGGCTCCCACTGCTCCCATAACTCCTGTTGCTGATGTTCTAAGGTGATGCAGCCATCAACTGGATCTTTCTTTTCTTCTAACGTACGCTTTTTAATTATCTAAAGACTAAAGTTTTGAATACCACTTCTCATTTGCACGCTGGATTTGAGGCTAGAAAGCAAGTTTGCTTATTTAATATTTGCTTTGATTTGGTGATTAGTCATTGCTCTTAATTATTTTTTACCATTTCCACATGAGTGGTCAGGAAATGAACAGCTGTCTCACACTTTCAGCAAGTTAAAAACAGCCTAACTATGGTATTTCCTTATTGACTTTTTACTTGCCCCTGTGCAGAATGTTTTAAGATGTTGCTTCTCTTGAGTCGCCCACCTCACAGCTTGAGTAATGCCACAGCTTTTAAAAATGTTTCCCTTCTGACTTGCCAAGGTGATCAAGACAAGTAAAGCCATCCAGCATAAAAGGTATACACGAACAAAACATGAATTGAAGGTGTGGATCAAGTTACAATCCAAACAAGAAGAATATTAGAAGCAGTTTTGGAGACTGAGGAGACCAGTCCTGTGGCACACATCTGCAGTGAGAAATAATACCATCCTGGGATCCTGTGTGATGTTTACACACTGATAGCAAATCCTCTTAAAAAAGTAAAAATAAATGGCTTGCTACCCCTTTTCTTGCCGATGTTTTCCTTGTATCTTTTCATTCCTTTTCAAATTGGTAATGATTGTAAATCTCTCCTCGCCACAGAAAGTGCTGTTTTCCGAGAGCAGTGATTTGTTTCTTGTAATCTTATTTATTAGTTAAATTCAATAAGTGCCCAACCTATGCTCTAAATGCCTTTTAAAAATACACTAATAAACAGGCCTTGATTGCTTTTTGATTGAATTGCAGATAATGATATTTATATCATCAGTGAGTTAAGTTAATCAGCCTTCCTACAGGGCGTTTCCAGCGCAGACACTCCGCTGTCTGTCTTCTTCGAGACATGAGATGAGGATGGGCACGATGGTGGCTTTCTCTGTACTCCTGCAGTCTTGGGCTTTTGGGGCTTTTCCAGATTCTCTGCAATTAGAGTGTTGTGACATGTTTATTTGTGCAAATAGTAAGTGTTGCAGAGTCAGACCAGAAGCTGCTGGGGCTGGTGTAATTTGTGGTGCTGGGCAAAGAAAAATGGTGTGCAGATCTTTTCACTTCATGTACTTTTTCTGCATGTTTTTAGACGTGAATCTTGGTTTCTTTGAAGTGGCATTTTGTCTTTAAGGGTTAGGATTTGGGCACTGAAAAACTGGATTGGAGTCATCACTAGATGCAACGTGTCTGATTTTGCAGCACCTATATTTGTACCTCATTTCTGGTGGGTTTGAAGAGAGATTAGTAAAGAACTGAATGGAACTATGATACTCCTGTCAGGGCTAGGAAAATGCCCAAGAAATATCCTGCAAGACCTTTTGCTTAGCCAGCTGTAGAGCGACACAGCAAGAGGGAAGAGACAGAAATTCCTCTGCTTTACACGAGTGTGTTTTAAAAGGCTCCTGGGCCTTCTCTGAGGCACAAGGCAGCATTTTCTGCTTGGGTGACACAATAGCCACAGAGTTCTCCAGCAACTGACATCTTTCGACCCACACTGGAGGTCAAAGCGAATCTAACACAGGCAGGCCACATTCCACAAGGGTGATAATCGCTGGTGTTCTCGGCATGGGGTACGCTAATAGCAAAGCAGACTGTGATGTGGTGTGGCTTTCTAAATCTTACA
The DNA here is from genome assembly GCA_013397055.1 of Pachycephala philippinensis. NCBI lineage: Eukaryota > Metazoa > Chordata > Aves > Passeriformes > Pachycephala > Pachycephala philippinensis. The sequence continues at coordinate 411,994 of VWZT01001622.1, forward strand.
GCTCCTGAAAGGTTACATCAGTTCTAAAGGAGAAGAAATAAAGTACTTTGTAAATGTTGCTGCAGGAAGATTTTCTCTTAGTAGCCAAACCTAGATGCTTTCTTGTATTTATTTTATTGTTTTAGTCAGTGTATTAATGGCATGATGTTTCTTATAAAATCTGTTGCTAGCCAGTTGCTTCAGTCTATTTGAAAACTTTAAGTATTTTAAAATCAAAGGGAATCTTTGTTTAACTGGCAAACAGCAGAAGGATGAACTCTTAACATCACCCTGTTACATCCCGAGCTGAAGTGGGAAGGCAGCTTACAGTCGCTCGGGCTCGTGTCGGAGCTGGGAGTGGGCTGCTGCTGTAGCTGTGTTCCACTGATAATACCCCTTAATCCATGCTTTGAACTGACTGATAATGCATCAAACCCTGTCACAGCCTGGAAGTGACATAATACTATTCTTGCAATTTGTGCTCCTCAGCAAAGGTTGACCCCCAGGTAAGACCAAACTTTTTAGTTTTAAGGCTGAAGTTTCAGCTGCATCTCTGCCTTGCTGCGAACTGAAGTGCTGCCTGCCTCCTTCTGATTTAAGGGCTGCTGACTTCCACTTCAGATGGTTTGGATGTGATAGCAAAAGGCTAATGCATTCTTACAGCTGCCTTGTCTTGCTGCCGAGCTGGGGTGTAATTGGACTAGGTTTTCAGTGGTTCAGATGTCAGCTGGGTGTGGGCTGAAGTTCACTGCCACGATTTATTTCAAAGGTTTTCAGAGCTGGGCTTCTGGGCCTTATTTAGGTATTGAAGTCAGTGCAGTGATTTTTTTCAATGTATTTCATTTCAGTTGATTTAAAGATCTGGGGGGAACTATTGGGAGATGTGTGACCTCTGAAGCCCTGATTCTGTGTACCTCATGTAACAGAGCTGGAAGGACTTGTCCTAAAGGTTGGGAAGAGTATTTCTCAGGGCCAATGCTTAATGCTCCTCTCAGCTTCGTACAAATTGCAAGTTAGGGACTCTGAGCACTTTTATTTCTAATGTGTTTTTTTCATTTGACTTGAAAATATTACTGTGGATGTTCTGACCAGCCACTCTACTCTTTTAATTTTTTTTTCCCCAAAAAGAAAAGGCAGCTTTTAACATGCTCTCATGTGGCTCTGATTTACAGTAGAATTTGCAAATCAAGGCTGGTGTGACTCTAATCTACTGCTGTGCCCCCCTCCCCGGGTGCATCTCTTCAGCAGATGTGGCAGGGAAAGATCTGGTGACTCTGCTTGAGGACAGCAATGAATGGCAGCAGAGGTGCTTGTGATCTGCCACCAGTCCATTCTTATTTAGAAATAGTTTTTACAACCATCATAATTGCAAAATACTGTTTTTAAAGAGAGAAACAGATATTCAAAAGATAGATAAGATAGTCTAATATAAAACAAAAATGAAACTTAGTTCTGTTTTATATCTGTCTGTTGAAAATTGTACTCACAACTTTTAAATTCTTTTGAAGCAGAGAAATCAATATGCCAGGCGAGGGTTAAGCCTAGAGGTACACTACTCTGGGGCTTCTCCTGGTGGTTGCATCCCTCACCTCTTCAGTTAAGCCTGGAGCCATATACCATGACTTCTCCCAGCATAACTTGGACCTTCTCTGATCAGTACATAAACATTTTGGCTGGGAAAAAAACATCTAAAACTTCAGAGATTTCTATCCATGTTGTGTAAATAGAAATGAAATATTTTTCACATTATTGCTTTTAACTGCTATGGTGAGAGGTGCTTCCAGAATCAGAGGGCAGAATCTATCACACAACACAGGTTTTGTTTTGTCTTTCTCTTTTTAAAATTACTTAGATAGTTGCAGGGTATGACTGAAGGAATGGAAATTAATGGGAACAATATATATTGCACGTGGCTGAATGTACCTATAGGCTCCTTTTTGAGGAGTGAGAGGTGAATGAAGTTTGTGTAAAACACCAAGTGGAGAAGGCCCAGGCTCCTTCTGGGATCGCGCCCGCTGCCCCTCGTGCTGCTCGGGGAGGGGAGGGATGTCGGGGTCCTGCGGCCTCGCTTCCCCCGTGGTTACCCAGCAGCTCAGGAGCTGCTCAGGGCCCCGCTCTGGCTGCACAGCCAGGGGTTTGCCTTGTCCTAATCCTGCCTTACCCACAACGAGCCCAGCGACATCAGCAGGGCAATCAGCAAGGTAGGAACTGTGTTATCCAGGAGCTCGGATCTTGGAGCAGTGGAAGCGACAATGTGTGACTTGTGTAAGGTCTGGGACTGCTTTGATTTTTTTTTTTTCTATGAAGAAAGAGAACTCCCTTTGAAATGGTGTTTTTTTCTCAAAAGGATACTAAAATACAGCACTATCTCTGTGTGATCAGCAGCCGCAGTAGCTTTGGTACCAAGTTCTGATGAAAAACATATTCCATTGCAATTGATCCACTACTAGAAATGTGAATCATATCTCTTTCTACCAGTGGTTTTTCATACCATTTCTGCCTCTGCATAGTATTATCTTGTTTGACAAATACCCTGAGATTGTATGAAATGAATGCATTATGGCATTTGTGGTGCAGCTCTTAGGAAATAAAAAGCACATTTATGAATCCTCCTTCCACATGTGCAAAGTACATGCATGGATGTGGACGGATGAGCACCTCACATTGGCACGTGTTTTAAACATGTACATGGAACTTGATTAAAGGTTAATTACCTGCCTCGAGTGTGTGCCTTGAGGGGTGTGTTTCCCCTGCCCAGTGATGGAGTCAGGGAGGGTGCTGTTCCCTCTGCTCTCCTGGCTGCTCTGGAGGGCAGTCTGCTCTGCTGGCAGTGCTCAGCACACTGGTGCCAGTGCTGCACACCCTCTGCATCTTGCTGCCCTTTTCTGCTCTCTGGATGGACTGTGGTGCTTCCTTTGCTTCTCTGCTGTGACAGGGGCAGATGACACAAATTCATGGGTGGCATGGTGCATGGCCATGCTCTAAGTGACCTGGAGGCTTTCTGCCCAGGGAGAGGTTTTGGTGCTGTCTGGGCCAGCCAGCTGGATTTGCTGATTGCCTTTGGATCTAGTGGTCTTGTGCACTTTATTTGTTTACCCATGTACAGCCATGTGTGCCTGACTGGACTGTGATGGCTTTATCTTAATTATAAATTGATTAATGGTGGCAACATTGAAGGGCTTCCTGTTCCTTTATTTCTCTAAGCTTTTTCAGCATGGCCAGCTTTAACTTTCCTTAGAGGCTGACCTAAAATGCCATCATATGTCCCTGAGCTGACTTGCCTGATCATAGTTTTGGCCAATAACAATGGTGAGTGTTCTTGTATCTCGAGGAAAGGCACACAGAAAATGGCAAAACACCCACTGACTGCAATTTCCAAGTGAGTGAGAGCTGTATATGCCCACTAGGTCTGGGCTCTGCTCAAACTTTGGAAGATTTATGAAGCATCCCACTGGCAATGATGATGCTGTCACTGAAGGACGGGCTTTATTCAATGTGTGCTTTGGAGTTCAATGGTAGATACATGTTTTGATGGTTGTTTTTTTTTTCTTTTCTGTCAGATACGTAAATCTTCGGTTAATTCTACTTCCATCCGTTTAAAGGTTTATGGAGTTGCTCAAAGCTCACAGCCTGTTTATGGTATTGTGGTGATGTTACAGTGACTAAAGGCAGGTTGTATTTCCCCATCCCTGTCTCTGCCTTCATACCTAATTGGGTAATTGTTCCTAATTGTTCAAGCATCTTCAAGTTCTGAATTTCCCTGCTTTCACAGTAACTGTAAGAACATTTACAAATAGAAAACTTATTGCTCAATCACTTGACTTGGGAGTTCTTGGAATAAAAGGCATCTCGCTGTGGTGCTGCTCAGGACCAACATCCACCACGTGGACTGTGAATCCCCTCAGGTCTGTGCAATGTTCCTGTACCACAAGTCCAGGTTATAACAAAACATAGATCATTGTGTCATTTCAATGAGAGTCCAAGCTGGAGAATTTAATCCAGCTAATCTGTTGATTTTACTCTACTATTTTTGTGACAAAGATTATTTTGTATTATCATATGTGTTTGAAGATCCTAAAAATAGTTTTGTAACTACAATGTGTAGTGGATGCAAACTTTAAAATATGAGTTAACCTGCCTGGTTTTCAGTGTTTTCTAACAAAACAGAAGGAGGAGATGTTTGTGGATGACTAGAGCTTATTGAGACTCTTTATAGCTGCCTGAAAACAGGCAAACATATTGGTGTTTTTCAATCTTATGTTTATTAATTTTATATTTATTATTTATTTTTGCTTATCCTCCATATGTAGCTGACTTTTCATATCTTCTTATAAAACATCAGCATTTTGGGGGGTGTTTTTGTTTGCTTTTCTGTTATAAAAATGGTGATAGTTTAAAATATTTTCTGAGCCAAAGGTCTTATCTAACTTTGTGACCTAGGTGCAATTTAAAGTGAATTATGATATTCTGTGACTTCTTAGATTTTGGCTCACAGTCTTTAGATGCTTTCATTCCCACACCTGCCATCCATTAAGAGACCTCCTTCTGTGATCTTTCATCATTCAGAATATATGATGATTTTCTTAAACACTTGAGCTAATTGGGAGTGACTCTTGCTTTAAAATAAATGGCAGTATTTGTAAATAGCAGACGTTGGGCAGGCTTGAAATAAATACATGCAATTTGGCAGGAATTGTTAAAAAATGCAAAGGCACAAAACATGTAAATGACTTACAAAAGGGGCCTGTTGTACACAGGACAGACCGGGCAGACCCTTCTCCTTGAGGAGCTCGCTGGTCCGGTCTCAAATGCTCTTCATGAGCAGAGAGATCTGTTGATGCCTTGTCCTTCAGCCTGCTACCTGCCTCCCCACTTCGACAGCAAACACTGCTTACAGTGTTTGATAGAAGAGCATCGTTTTTGTGTAGTACAGATAAATCCCTCCTAATGTCAGGTCCCAATTACCGTGCACACTGCTCTGCAGAGCAGCTTGAAGAGATGGAAATGACCCTCGGCCCTTTAAAATCAAGGGAGAAGTGAGAGCACATGAGTCCCACAAAGGTTTTTATGAATTGAAATAGCTGCACATGCCCTCTCCTGGTCTGCCCTGTTGTAAGCCAAACCCAGTATTCATTGTTTTTACACGTCCTCATAGCCTGACTTGAATTTCCATAGTCACAAGAGAGTTCTTTCAGAACCATGAGTAGATGATTGGAAACCCCAAAATTAAAAGAAAGGCATAGTTTTGGTTAGAGCAGTGGTATCTCACTCAGTGTGAACTCAGTGTGTTAAAAAAACCCCGTGAGGAGGTGAACCATAACATCTGTCATGCCTGGGTAGAAAATTCTGAGTCGAGCATTGAATTGCATCCTTAAATCTGATGTGGGCTTAGGCCAGGGTTTAAATCTCTAATGGGCTATATTGCTTTGTAGGTATGACCTTTTTGAAATGCCACAGGACACTGAGAATGCCACCATTCCCTGCTGGATTTTCCTTGGAGACTTTTATTGTTAGTTTTAAGGAATAAGATCTGGGAAAAGAAATTTTATTTAAAGTTTATGAAGGTTCAGGCCAATCTAAAATAGAATTGTGAAGAGGATCATGTAGCTGCTGACAGAATAGAAAGCATATATTTTATTCACTAGGCACCAATGTAGCACATTTTTTGGAAGGTGACTTTGACCCAGTAACTATTATGATCTCTCTTGTGAAGGAGTATTTATGGACTCTTAAATGCTTATATCATTTGGCTGCTGTACACACAAACTGATTCCTCATGCTAAAAAAAAATCCTTGGATTTTCTTCATGGTTAAAGTGCTGCTCCCTGATCAGATGTTCCTTCAGCCCCCATGAACACGGGGTTCCCTGTAAGAAGTCATAAATAGATTTATCATTTCTGGCTTTCTTATGGGAAGAGTCATTAACTTGGTTACTATTGAAGCCAAAACCTGCAAAACTTTTTCAACTGGTTGAAGCAATAATAAATGTTTCACAAATAACTAACTTGCGTCTAGACCAGATGAAAAAGAAGCTGAAGACTGAAACCACAGAGCAAAAATATTTTTATTGGAAAAAATAGCTGATAATACGAAAGAGCTTATTGGAAAAAATTGCTGGAGTGGTGATTTGTTGCAAGTGAAGTGCATGGAATTAGGAAGTAAAGTTGGTAAAGTGAAAAAAAGTTGCTAAAATTGATGAGATCCCAAACGTATTTGCTGCACTGTAGCTGATGGTCCAGAGGCGGATCTCCTGTGACTCCAGCTGTGGCCAAAGTCCTTCAGTAAAACACACGGTGCTTCCTGCCAGCAAAGGAGCAAATCCATTCTGTGGGTTGACAGCAATGAAGTCCAGTGACTACCCCATAGCAGAAAAAGACTTTAAAGCTTGAGTGATAAGCAGTGATACATGTGTGTTTTTAGCAGATGTATTTATTGGGTCCATGTCTCATTGGGGTGCTGGTTTGGGCAGCCCTTGGCAGCAGAGCTGGTTACGTGTGCCACAAAGGAGATGGTGCTCAGGGGAAGGCACCACCCCAGACCAAACCTAAGTCCTGGAGGTTTCCCAGGACAATCCCATCATTTCAGCCTGGCTCAGCAAATCCTGGCTGTCCTACGAGTACAGCTGGGATAGCTTGAGGGTGCATCTTATTTACAAGGCAGTACCCCTGTTCTTGGCTAAATAAACACTTGAGTGCTTGGGTTTGTGTCGGGCGTGTCACAGCTGTGAACAAGAGACAGCCCCAAGCTGTGCAGTGGCTTCATACCAGGAGTTCCCATGATCACATCTTTGCTCTTGTTTCGAGGGTGCTCAGAGCAGTGAGCTGGCCCCATTGGAAAGGGGCACAATGGACCTGAGCATGGATCTTCCCCTCGAAGGACCTGTGTCCAAATCCCTGAGAGCAGTTTGGCACCTGGTTTCACGAGGAGCTAAGTGCAGTGGTGTTCTCTTCTGGCCTTTCTGTGCCACAGCTCTGTGCGGTGAGAGGGAATGTGAGGAGGGCAGCAGCACATCGCTGCTTGCAAGGGCTGCAAGAAGAGAAATAAAAATGCTAAAAAATTAGGGGATGTCTCAGCCTGTGTTGGCATACCTGAGGTACCCAGATGGCTGCTTTCATTGTATTGTGAGATCTGACAAATTTTCTGGAAGACAGTGTAATTCAAAATGCAGTGTGAAGTCATTTAAGAGGTGCCAGAGGCAAGAGCTAATGTGGGTGATTCTCTTGTCTGGTTCTTGCTCAGGTCAGCACCAGATGCAAGCTCTGCATGAGCCCAGAGCATCCTGAAGCTGTGTTGAGATCAGGGAACCAAAATTTAAGTCTATTTCCAAAAAGTAATCTGCATTAATTTTCAGACCAACTCTTGTCTTCCTGTAGGAGCTGCTTGGCCTCCTAAAGACGAAAAGAGCAAAACGCAGGAGAACTGAAATGGGATGTGGGCACAGAAGAACCAAACAGCTGCACAGGGCTGGGAGAGCAGCTTTCAAAGGCTGATTCTGCAGTCGGGGGAAATGAAGGTACCAAATCTGTAACCTTTTATGTCATTGGGAAGAACTGTAATGAGTCAAGTCTCTTCATAGGAGGGCAAACTGAGCAGCTCTGTCTGGCTTCCAGCCACTTTTGGCCATGACAGCTTTTAGGAGAGCAGCTGACAAATCATCCCAGTACTGTGGTGGGGTAATAGGAGAGACTCACTGGGTTTGAGGCTTAAGTAACTCACGTATGAAACACTATCTGCATAGCTGGAACCTTCTCAGAGTTGTGATATGATCACTTTGGGCTTGGTACCGTGCAAGACAAACAGCTGCTCTGTATTTTGTTGGTGGTTCTTTGACACGTATTTGGGACAGATCTTAGCAAGTGCGGGACCTGGCTTGCTTTGCACTGCTTCCTCTTGGTATTCCTGTCCTGTATGCTCAACAGATTCAAAACAAGGCATGGGACATCTTCCCCTTTTGCTTGCACATTTCTTTTCCAAAAGGATGCTGACCAGATGTTCTTCATTCTAAAACACACTGAGAGCTGCATGAGATGACAAACACTAAGGCGGGGGATACCAGGGAATGGGAGAGCTTGGGCTGTCTAGAAAATAATCAGCCTCCTTGAGAGGAGGATACTGACATCAGTAATTCTTGTGCTCTGAGTCTAAAGAAAACATGTGCTTCTCTTTCTCTCTCTATCTTGCCCTCCCTCCCTGCATGCTTAAAAAAAAAAAAAAAAAAGTAATTGTTAATAGTTTAAAACAGGTTTTAAGCCAAAACTTTTAAGAGCTGCAAACAGACTTCCTGGCAGGTTTTCAGATCTCTCGTGGCAATCGAAAGCAGCTGATGCATGTTTTGCAATCTAGTTGCAGACTGCCAGAACTTATGACTCAATTAATAAAACAAATGTGCCTATCAACTACAGCATAACCCTTTTGACCTTAATGAAGTCCTAAATCTTTAGCGAATTTGTTTCAAGATTTCAAATGTACACACAGCTAATATTTTCATTTGCTTGTGTGATAGTTTATTGCCTTGCCATGCTGCTGGTGTAGCCCGTGCTAAACTTCTGACCCTCGCCTGCACACACCCTTTCCAGATGACTGGCAATTTGAAATCCTCATCAGACAAAAGGTTACATATCTGTGCCCTGTTACTTGATATAATTTCTGTCTGACTAATTGACATGTAGGACAGGGCAAGCTGCTCCCACCCCTTCCACAGCAGAAACACTGGTGGCACAGGAGGCTTTGCCATCTCTGTGGTGCCCTGTGTATGCAGGACCTGTTTCCTCCTCGTGGAGCAGAACGAGTGCAGATCCCATCCTCTGTCCTGGGCAGGCTGGCAGGAGATGTCTGGCACTCTTAGAAGGACAGGATGCTTGATCCCCAGCTTTGCACATCCCTGGAGCAGGGTGACCACAGTATTTTAAGTCACTGTGAGAATATTCCCTGTCAGCTGTGATGTTTCTGGGTTTGAAGCCCAGTCTCCAAACTATTTCTTTGGCTAGTGGAGAGATCTCATTCTAGCTCTGAGTGCTCAGCAAGCACCAGGTGAGGATCATCCCTGGTGTTCTCTGCTGTCACCCGAGCCCCGAAGCCGTGTCAGTGCAAGGTGCTGAGGAGGAGAGGTTGGTGGGGCTGTTTCTCCAGATGCAGACAAACTTCCAGCAGGAGAAGGGTGTGGAGGTTTGTGCTTCCCCGGCTGCCCCTCAGCCTTTCTGTCCTGTGCCCGTGGAGCAGAGCAATGACTGCAGCCTCCTTAGGGACATCTGAAGGGGAACATGGCTGTGTTTGCTCCACAGCCTCTTCAGATGGGGGGCTTGTATGAACTTCTGGAAGACAATAACTGAGTAGTCAACATCTACACAGACTGTTAAAATCTGGATTGTAGAGTCTCCATTCTCTCAAGGACTTTAATAAAGAGAAAGGCATTGCTTCCCAGGAGAGCTGAGCAGGTCGGCACAGAAAATTGAGTGTAACAAACTGCTGTCTGCATTTTCCTTTGTCTCTTTCTGCTTATGGCAAGTGCTCTCCTTACAAATCTTCTTCTACCCTAACTTCTTTGCAAATGCATGAAATGGTTCAGCTTGCCAGAGATACTCACAGCCCTGACAATGCCAGCACAGCCAGGTAGTTCACTGAGCTTAGCACATAGTTTTCTTGTTTAACCTGTTAGACTGCTTAAAAATACTTTTACAAATATGAATTAGCTTTGTTTTCAGGTTACAAGAGCATTTTAATAGTGTATTAGAGGGGGAGGAGGGTGGTTTAAGGATTGAAGGGGGACCCTAAATGAGTTTCAATACTGTGACCGAGTTGGTTCATTGTTTTGATTTAAATCTCATTCTTACCTTCATTTTCTGCATGGGTTGAGCTGAGAGTACAGCTGTCATAGGTTTAAGCAGACCTGGGGAGGTTGGGTGAGTTTGACTCAGATTTAGTCTTCCAGGTTTGCTGAAACCAACATCTTGCAATGTCCTTCCCTCCTTTTGTTAAGGAAGAAGAGGCCGGGCAGTTTCCTATGGAAATCTTTCTCCAGTGGTTCTCCTGGATGATGACACAGTTTCAGGGGACTGCGTTTGTGCCCCAGGCAACGACTCATCAGGCAAAAGAAACTTTCTCCCTTGGTTGTTACTCCCTTCTGGCCAAACGGGGTGAGCCCCATCGCTCAGTGTGTGGCTGGGTAAGGGCCAGGAAAGGGTAACAACCCCCCAAAATCTCCTCCAGAGGGACTTCCCTGGGATTTCCCAGGGCAAGAGGGGAAAGGCAAGGAGGGGCAGATCCACTCCTCATCCTCCTCACCTCAGATCCAAGGTGTAACAGCTTCTAGGGGAGAAACAGAGGTGTCCAAGCTGGCAGGCAATGCATCCAAGGACCTGGGGAAGTTTGTCTTTGGCTGTGCAGGATTTTTTCATGTCATTGTTTTGTCCTAAATCATAAAAACAGCATAAGCAGCAGTGATGGCTCAGCACCCTATAAAGCCAAAAAATAGGTGGCCTACTCAGAGTCTGCAGAATTTGTTTCTTTCCGAGCAAAGTGGGGAAAAATGGAAAACTCTAAGTTTCAGAAACATAAAATTTTTAAAATTATTATTATTATTAACTTTTAAGATACTTGAATATAATAGACATAATGGTACTAGAAAATCAATCTTAGTTGTTTTTTGTAGCTGTTGTGCAGTTTTGTGCCATTTTGCACAGTGTGAATACTGTGGACTATAGCTATCTTAAATGATCATGATAGATACATGGTAGGCAGAGTCCCACAATTATTCATGTTGAGTAGTAGTTCTCCAGTAGATTATTTCTATGAAATTCAGTGGAACATTACGGGAAACAAGGGGCTGTGCAATGCACTTTAGCTACCTTTTCTCATGACAAATCTATGTTTTGTAAGGCAATATTAAGAATCATTTGAGAAAAAAAATGTCTTTTGACAGAAAATATTAACCCATTCAAAAGAGAAATGTTCATATAACACTCTTAAGTTCTAAAAATGGAACTTTTCTAGAAAAAAAAGATAATTGCATCCAGATTACGGTGATTGGTCTAAGGGAGCTATCTCTGCACTAAAATATGAAATGTTGGGATTATGTGCTCCTATGTGAAAGCAAATTTTGAATTTCAGCTCCAGTAAATATTTCTACAGTACTGCAATAATTCTATGTTATCTCTGTATAACTTTAGAAATTCTCTATTAAAAACTTAATAGGAGTAGTTGTGAAAATTGATACAGAAGGTGTCTTGGAGGGGGTTAGAATATTCACTGAGAATCTGCAAGGCAGGAGGATGCTGCCACGTCTGTATGACTGATTAGGCCATATTAGATGTGTGTTTTTTCATTAAAACCTTAAACCATTCCTTTTTGTCTTGTGCAGGGGTAAGGGCAGAACTGGCTGGATGTGAGACTCAGGGAATGAGAAGGAAGCGGCACTCAATTCTGCCTTTTAAAGAATATCCTAATTGTAAGTATCTTCAATAGTTGTTTATTTCTTGTAATTTTAATAGATCAAGTAGCCTTATCTTGCTGTAATACCATTACTATGCACCTGATGCCAGGTATTGCAAGAGGTATCACCTTTTCTGTGGGGGGAACACTCTGGATCTTATCCAGATTGCTTAACAGAACACTTTCATTAATGAAACAGTGCTGGCCATCACAAAGTCTGTATTCATGTTTTAATTATTGTAGCTCTCAAATTCTTTTGTTTATTCAGGACTGGCTGTCCTAATGATATTGGAAGTGTCATATTTTCCAAAAGCATGTCTTAGCATTTCTCTTCTGAGTAACTCTGAAACACTTAAATATGTTCTGTTTATTTAGATTATGTATCTCGTAGGTCCTGATTCCTCAGCTGAAATATTTAACAGGGAAACATCTGGGAGTGGTTTATTAATGAAATGTACACAGTCTAGGAGGCAGTGCANCAGGGCCGGTGTGTGCGGGCAGAGCCGGGCAGGGCCGGGCAGAGCCGGGCAGGGCCGGGCAGAGCCGGTGGGTGCGGGCAGAGCCGGGCAGAGCCGGTGCCGCGGCAATGCCGCCCTCTCGCGCCCGCAGCGGGAGCCGCTCCTGTCGGGGACAGCCCGGCCCGGAGCTTCTTGCTCGATATTTGTTGGTTTGTTTCGGTTTTGTGGGGGGTTTTTTTGATCGTTTTTGATTGGGGTTTTTGTTTGTTTGTTTTAATTTTTAAGGCAGAAGTGGCCAGAGCAGGAGACTGGATGCTCATTGCGCGGCGTTACGCAGTTCAACTTCTCCTGGTCCCAGAGCATTCTCGCTTAGCTCTGAAATGGGAACAATAACCATTATCTTTTCTCTTTTAGCTCCTTAGCAGCTTTGACTATAAGCCCTTTGGATCTCATAAATAGATGTACGCTGCCAAGCACGGTGCCTGGCAATTCCAGCTGGGGACTCCTAACAGTCTGGTAATTAAAATATAAACGTTGTAGTGCAATAGATTGATTATATTGTCTTAAGCAGTTAAAACCTTGAGATAGCTTAGAGGGAAGGGCTGAAGTATAGAATAAAATCACTACTTTTCAGGCACAGTAAGTCCAATTAGTCCTGCCAGTTGTAACCTTCTATAGGTGTCTGCCTGGAAACTCCCTGAGCAACTCACTGCTTCATTTTTACAAGTTATGGTTTCCAGTGATCCTGAACTCTTCTTGAAAGGAGACTTACAGTAATTAATGTATGTCTGTGGGGCTGATAATTATAAATTTAAAACGGTATTTTACAAACTAAACAACCACTTTAAAAATTCCCCATAACGCTATATTTAAAACAAAAAAAAGTCCCCTGAACTCTGTATTAAAAAAAAAAAGTAAAAAGTCAAGCTTGATCCATAAGCTGACAATAGTAAGGAAATTCAGACATGAGCAGGGAAGTGTTCCATATGTTCTCCAATACCTAGGCTCAACTGGGTGCCTCTTTAATGATGAGCTGAATGCTCCCTGTTGTGCCTAGGTACTGCAGAACATATGGCGTGTTTTCCCCCTTAACTGTGAATTTCCTTGCTTTTGTCAGTAGGTGTCTTAACTCTGTTGTGTTTTAATATAGTGTTTGTGCCTCTGAGCACAGTCCAAATTTGATCTTAGGCAAATAGGAGGATGGATACAGCTGTAGATTATCTCATATTCTTCTTGAAACTATATTTCAATACATAATCTATGTCAATATAAACACACCTTGTAATTGTTAATCAGGATCCTCAGAGTTTAAAAATCATTCCACTGTGCTCCAAACTTAGCATGGATGATAAATGACTGTTTAGTTGCCAATATAGCACAATATTTCAATTTCCTGCCTTCACAGAGGTATTTCAAAGGTTGAATGGAGTTCATACTCACAGTATGGGTTGCCTAGAACTCTATGATCTCTTGCTGGCAAACTTTAACCAAAACCTTTTCAATTAACTGAACACATTCCTCGTGGAAGTCAGCCAACCCAAAGCTGGACAAACAGAGTTTCAGTGACACTCTGCAATAACCTCCCCCTGCTCTTGGCTCTGGATAGGCATAGCCAGAGTGAGTTAATTAGTTGATGTCTAAGTTATGTGATTGATAAAAAGATTAATGTAACACTGAACTAAATTTTGCTCTCTGACAGTTATATAATTCCAGCGTAGTTTCCTTTAGTTCTGCTGGAATCCTCATTTATGTGGTGTAAACAGGAATAAAGTTTAGCCTACAATCAGCGGAGCAGAAATCACACAGACACAGCACAGGATACTGAGGGGTAAGCTGAACCATACTGGGTCAGTCTGAGGTTTGGTTCTGCTCCTGTTTGGTGATACTTTGGGGGTTAGGTGCGGTAGCTGTGCTGTTGACTGCTGGAACTGTTGGCAGTAAAGGAGACAGAAATACCCGTTTTCTTTGGAAAAGCTGGGAGGAAAACCCTCCCACAGCTTTTTGAATAAAAGACATGGCCTCTGCCACTGGAATTCCCCAAGAATAGTCTTGGAGGAGTATTCTGCATAAATACCACTGTGTGCTCTCCCTGTGTCTGTACTCTTGTGCAGCACATCTGTTGTTGACCCCTCTTGGGGACAGTGACTGGGCTGCTTTTGTCTGAGCTGGTGCATTTTTGCACTCCAGTGATAGCCAGGAATATTTGTAAAAGACAGCTTGTTCTAGCCACAGACAGAACTCCAAATTTTCTTTGTGTAAGTCCTTATTAAACTCATTTGCATTGATATGAAAATGTCAGCCCAAGCAGCTCCTCATTCAGACAGTACCAGTGTCTGAATATTTATCAGAGGAAGATGACATGAGGGGATATGGAATTGCATGCTCTGGTGGAGGACATGCCTTGTCTCCCAAATAAGCTGCTTATCATTTTTCCCCTCCTTTAGTGTCATAACCTGGATCTACCATGGCTTTTGAACTCAGAGTCAGGTGGTTGATCTCTTTTACCTGGAACTGGACGGGTGACCTGCAGCTCGCTCTAGAGGGTTACCAGGCAGTCAGGTTTGTTGTCCTCAACCAGCTGGTCTCTGTGTCTTTGTGCCAAGGCATCTGTGAATGCCAGTGTGGTTCCTTGTTCTTGTGTCCACGTGCAGGTACCAGGGTAGAAAAGGTTTTCATGAAAAGCCACCATTTGGACCAGGAAACAGCAACTGCTTAAATTGTGTATTAACACCATGCAAGCCTTGTACAATTATCCCCATCCCAGCTCATTAACTCTGTCCTGACTGGCAGTTAGCTCAAAGGAAAGGTTCTCCAGCTGCATAGCATCCAACTCCAAAGCACTGGAGGGGACTATTTTACATCCCTTTTCCACTTTCTGTGTATTCCTGTTTCGTTCTCTGTCTTAACTTGATGGCTCCGGGTGCTTCTGGTTTATCCCACCCAACCACAAGGATTCTCCTGCATCCTTGGCTCGAGGATGTTACCTGTGCTGGTTGCTACAGGACTCCAAATTCTGCAGTGTGAGCTGCCATCCTCTTCCCTGCCGCAGGCACCGTGGGGCCCTCTCAGCAAGTGGCCACTGGGTATTCTGCTCCCTTTTCTTGTTTCTTTGAGGGCATGTGCCTTTTGAATAGCAGAAATCACCACAGAAATTTGCCATGTGCTGCAGCTGGACACACCATGAGTCAGTGCTTTAGTATGTGTGGAAATCAATATTTGACCACAAACACCCCCACCCTCCCAAATGGCCCTTGTTTTGCCTATGGAAAGATAATTTGCCCATTTCAGCTGGAGTCTGTATAAGGCACTCTAATGAGCCATGGCCACCTCCAATTTTGTGACTGGGTCAGCAAATACATTGCATAAAAGATATAAAATATATTGCATTTTTATTGTAGCACCACCATTTCCGTTTTCTTTTAAAGAACCTTCTTGAGTAGCTCAAAAAGGGAGGAGAAAAGAGAAGTATTTGCTTGTTGCTTTGCAACAGTGCAGCTGGCTCCCAAAGCACTGAGCTGTGTCTTTAAGGCAGTACAGACCCAGTAATCCAGTAAATACTGTGCTCTCCCGTTGAATAATGCAATGGATAATTACTTAAAAGACCACACAAATGACTAAAGCTCAGACGAGTGTGTTCTGTGCTGCAGGTTGGCTGCAGCTGGGGACAGGGCGCTTTGCTGGAGCCCAACTCAATTAAAGTGAGGAAGGCTCCACTTCTCCTGGCTCATTTAGAAGTGATGCATCATGCTGCCATGGTCTGGAAGGGGCAGGAGCCATTCCCAGAGATTTCAGGTCTCCTCATATTTTCAGAGGTCACTCTGGTTTGCCTGAGACATCAAGAGGCTTTTGATGCAGCATGTGAGAGATAGAAAGAGTGTCTCAGTGCAGGAATTTCTCCATTTTCCATATAAGCTCACTGTAGAATCATACTTTGTGATTAGCGCCCAGCTACAGCACCCTAAGGAGCAGTTGCCTGTTCCAGCTGGCTCCAGGGATCTCTTGGGTTTTAATTCATTTATTTTTTCCACTCCTTGATTTTTTTAACCCTTCTGTTTGTCCTAGACTCTACCACCCTGGGCAATTTGTATCACAGTGGCCTACATGCTGATGAAAAATAACTAATTTTTCTCTGTAATCGCCTTATTCACTGTTATTACCCATTGAAATAGCCTGGAAATCCATCTTTCTGGTTAGTAATTTTTATTTTCAATAATTATTTTCTCCTTCTCACACACACACATTCCTCCCCTCAGCCCAGACCATTTCTCAGTCACCACAATTTTGGAATATGTTTTCATGATGGGGAGAACCTTCCATGGGTTGTGTTCCTTCTCTTCAAATAGGTTTTCACTTCTTTTTGAATCCTACCTGTTTGGCTTAAATAACCCCTTGAACCTTGCTGTTTTCCCATGCTAATTTTATTTTTCTTGCCTTCCGTGTTTCTTTGAAAAGCTGCGCATTCCTTCTGGGACTCTATTATGGTTGCTTAAGTAGCCTTCATGCTGAGTTGAAGGATTTTAATTTCCTCACTTCTGACTTCAGGGCCTTTTTGACTAGCTTCCTCATTTTTTTTTTTTAAATCCCCTTTCTAAAGCTTAATGTCACAGTGCTAGGTTTTGTTGCATTCCCTCCCACAAGGACACTGAACTTAATTACACTATGCCCCTTTGTACTTAGTGATTCAGCTAGAGTGAGTTCTTCAACTCTGCATGTCATTTTCACTGCTAAAGGGGCATTTTGTTGGTATTTTTTTTAAGCAAGAAAGGTAACTTTCAACAGTTTTCTTGATTTATAATCCAAATGGAACAGCTCCACAAAGAGCTCTACAGCCCAATGGGTGTTGCCCTCATCCAGTGCACTTCTCTAAAATTACATTTCCTCATCAAGGCTGGGGTTGATGAGGAGAGCTGATACTGCAGGTGTAGAGAGTTTGGGGATTTGGTTTGGTAGAGAAGACCGAGGACTAGAATTCCTGGGTAGAGTGACCATGGAGAAGCCTGTCTCTTCCCCAGTTCTGTATCCTAGTGTAGAGTTGGTACAGGTCCTGCCCGTGGGTGTCTTGGTACCTGGAGATAGGACGCCTTCGGTTGTTCTGTGGGAGTGCTGGGGTTTAAAGCTGTCCCCGTGACTCGACGGATGATGTCTGACACCATGGGACTGCCTGCCCTGTCACAGTGTGAGTGTGACTACGCTGCCAGTACTGCTACCCTCACCTCTGTGAGTCCCTGTGACAGAACCAGAGCTGGGCACAGTCCCCAGGGCAGTGGTCCCTAAATACTCAGCCTGCACATCTCAGAAGTGTCAAAAAAATCCCTTATTGCCTGGAGGACTGGTACAGGACTCATCTGCTTTTGTTCTTTCGTCCTACTTCACCAGGCTGTCCTGCTGAAGCGTCTCGACTTCTGACCAAGCTTTTATATTTTATTTACCCTTCCCCCTGTGCCCCCAGCAAAGTGCCCCCTCTGTTCTTATTTGGGATGTCCAATATCCCCAGGAGTTCAGCTGAATGGCAGTGTAAGGAAGAGTGATTGCTGGCATTTGTTTGACCACTGCTCTCTGTTTTATTGGCCACCTTTTGTGATGCTGAGTTGTGTCCCTGGATGTCCCCCTGGGAGGGACACCTGCCTGTGCAGGGCTCAACTGGAATTTCTGCCTTCTCCTTCACCATCAGGTGTCTTGTTACTGACACGTAACTGACAGCGTGCCTCTCTCTGCCTTGTATGCTTAGTTTCCCCCTGTTTCCTAGTTTAAATAACACCCTTGTGCCTTGTCAGGTTATTTAAACTTTCTGGTCCGATTTAGTGTTTTCCTACCCCAGAAGGCACCCAACAGCCAACACAGGGAAACTCTTTCTGCACAGTTCATCACTTCTCACACACTGAAAGATTCTCATATTCCTCTACTCCAGCTGCCCTAGGAGAGTTCTTGAGAAGTCTGTTAAGGTGTCATCTTCTCTCTACACAAACCACTCTCAGATATCTTTGTACAATCATTTTAGCAAACAACCACTTCTGGGAGAGCAGGGTCACTCCAGAGCACTTGCAAGGGACCAAGCTAAGCGAGTAGAAAGGGTCCAACTTGACTGAGACAGGGATTGGTATGGGACATCCAGACAATGGTCTGAAGGAGAAAGGGACTCGTAGGTGCACTTGCCTCTGTTGGTTTGCTCTTCCCAGCCCAGTTCCACTGCTCACTGTGCTGGGAGCCAAATGTGCAAGTGGAGAGGGACACCCAAGAGGCAAATCCAGAGCAGTCAATGCTGGAAACCTGTTTATCCTGCCTCTGAGGAGTACCCCTGTGTCATTCTTTCCCAAACAAGAAAGTAGCATCTTCTGGACTATGGTCATGCAGATTTCAGCACCTTCTCTGCACCAAGAGCAGAGACACCTCATCTGCTGGCACGGGCATAAGTTTGGTTTCTTTATCTTCAAGGCAAGGAACTGGCATGGCTCTTTCTGAATAAAAGTTTAGCAAATATTCCTGATGGTGTGTCACGGTGAAGTGTAGGAGAAGGCATTTTCTGTTTCTCTCTGTTAAACATGGAATTTTAACTCTCTGGATCCCCATACTGGCTCATCACAGAGGCTCCTTCAGTGTGCTGGAATCCTCCTTGGGGTGTTAAGAAGGTGGGAGTCTGTCTGACCTGTGTGCAGCTGGACAGCGTGGAAAGGATTCACAGCTAAACCTCATCAGGAGGGAATTGCAGATAGACAACTTGGATAATTTGCTATTTTTGTGAATATTCCTGAGGAAGGTTGGCCATCCACTTGATTGCAATCCAGTGAGATCCCATTCTTGGTCTAAGCTAGACTGGAAAAAATAATTTGCCTGCTTCATGTCAATGGTCTAATTAATTTAATGGAAATTTTGTGCTTATTCAGGTTGGAAACTGGATGGAGTTGTTTCATACATCAGACAGAAGAAGGAAAGCCAGCAGCAGAAATTTCAGTGTATAAACCAACTTGGAGATCCCACCATAGGTACTTTGGAAGCAATCTCGGGCTGCTGAATTACTTCACTACAATAATGTTCTGCAACTGGTAATTAGCATGAAGGAAATCACTTTAGCATGTTTTCATTTAAGATTTGCTGTCTGAGATGTGAAATATGGTCAAAGTAGGCAGCTTGTTATTTCATCTTTGTTTTAAGGAATCTGCTGCCAAAAAGATAGTTTTTCTAGAATTCAAGTGGGAAAAATGCAAATTTAGGGCATGAATAGTAGGAACAAAACGTTTTGTATGTGAATTTTGAAAAGCATTATTTTGGTAATGCCTTACATTTGCAAGGTAATTATTGTAGTAATTTGGTATGTAGAAGTGAAAAAAGGTTTAAAACTGGAAGACAAGTGTTGCCTAAAGTCACATTGTGCCCCCATTTTCATGCCAAAATTGTCTTCCCAAATTTTCAAGATGATGGCAAATGCTTCCAAAATAGTTCAACACACGAGACATTACCTGCTTTGGGAAGGGAAAAAATGCACTTAGCAGAGGCAAACCTTTATTTAATTAGCCACAGTGTAAAGGTTTCTTGTATTCCTTTGCAGTTACATGGCCGTGAGAGACTGTGGAGTACCTGAAGGGTAACTCCTACTGGGACTAATTCAGTCCAGACAGCTCCAAGTATGTTCATTAAGCTCTGGCTGGGTTTTACACAGGTGGGGAAAGTTAGAAAGCAACAGATAGAGAATGGTACTGATTGTGTTAAGCATAAAACACCATCTGTTTCACAAGTAAGAAGGGAACAAAATCAGCATGTCTTGAGGAATACTATCCTGCTGCCAGAAGTCAGCTCTCTTTTTTATTTATTTTTTGTTTTCTTGCTACATTTTCAAGCTTCAGTGTAAAGCAGCTAGAATGTAGAAACTGGAAGCTCATAAATCAGGGGGCTGCTGAAAAGATGCCAAGGTTTAAACTGCCATGGGGCTTTCAGAGTTGTAATACGTCAGGAAAAGAGGGAATTTTAAATAAGTGTTATGGTTGGCAAGAGAGAGGGAGAGAATAGAACAGGGTTTAATTCTAAAGTTTTAAAATAGAGCCAAATAGGCTTGAAAGTCAACTGGTGTAGCAGTTAAAATGCTCTACATTGACAACTGCTTTCTCTTCACTTCTGAGGAATTGACAAGAGCAGAAAAGTGTGATGGAATGGCACAGTAACTATGTCAAAATATTGAGTATTGTTGAATTAGAAAATCTTTTGAGGGTTGCTAGTTAAGAAGAAACATTACAAGCAGATGTAAGTGGCTGAATGCAGATGTGTCTGAGGGCTACAGAGCTTTGGACACTGTGAGCCTTGGCTGTGGCCATATGGGGGAATGAAGAAATTCTCCTCCGTGCTCTGCTTGTAGCAAATTCTGCTTGGAAAAACCATGGGTGGGACCGGGTGGCTGCAGGGCTGCAAACATCTGGTGCCTTGGAACATCAGAATGCAAGAGCAAGATTTCTGCAGATCCTCAAGGTGATGGTGCCTCACCCCTTCAGAAATCACCTGTCCGTGTGAAGGGCTTTACTGTGAATCCAGGGACTCAGCCCCTAAGTCCCATTTTTTATAATCTTGGTTTATTATATATAATCCCCAAACTCTGCATTAGTGGGACTAAAAGTGCAAGAAGTCAAGTGAACTGTAAATCTCAGCTGTCACAGATGTATCAAAACTTTGGTGGTATTTGGTATTTTTGTTAAAATCTCAGGTCCAGAAATCATACAGAACTGGAAATCCCCCTTTTTCTTTTTTGGCCTCTCTCTCATTCCCCCTTTATCCTTTTTATTTTGTTTTCTGTGTTTTTAATATAGTTCCATTACTTGAACAGGACTAATTTCCTGACCCATCAGACCAATAATGGTTTTCCCAGTTCCTTAGCTGTTAAATGCTGACCTAGCCTTGACTCGTGCCAGCAAATTGTTCACATTAGAAACACAATTTTGGGATGTGAGCCAAAGTTTTTACAGGAGAGAGTAGAGCTGAGTGTGGGCACATCTCCTGCGCCCAGCAGAGCATTGGTGGAGGTGGAAACAATTAACATCTAGGCTGGCATGAGCCCCTCTGACACACAGGTGATGCAGAGTGGTAGAGAAAAGTCTTGTAACAAATGTTTATTGGTTGTTTCATCTTCACTTCCCTGAGAAGAAGCATCGTAGATATTCACTTCATAACCTTTGCAAGAGCCTGTGCTCACCTTTCAATATTTGTCTTGCAACACTAGCAGATTCAAAGGCTTAATTTTTTATGTTGAGAACAGAATTTTCTAGACAGCTGAGCTCCCATCCAATGCAGACCCTGAGATTAGCTCAGCTGGTAGGAGCATGGTGCTAAAAACCACCAACGTGGCAGGTTTGATTCCCATATGAGTCATTCACTTAAAAGCTGGACTTGAGGTTTCTTGTGGGTCCCTTCCAACTACGAATATTCTGTTATAAGAATCTGTGATAAGGTGACCCCCAGAGATGCATTTAATGGTGTCAGCCTACCTGGAATGTGATTTTTGGTTGGCTCTCTTTAAAACAAGGGCTTTTGTTACTGTTCTGGAACTCAGGATTTTTTGGTTTAGAGAACAATTTAACCACATGTGATTCCCTTCACTGGTGTGCCCCTGAACATCCTTCACCATTCAGAGGGATCTGCGGAAGAACTCCCAAACCATGACTAAGGTAAGACATGTATCCTCTGTAGAGTGGGTGTCTGCTTAGGATGACTGAGGATGAACCTACTGAGAGCAGGACTGCCGAGGTAGGACCTGGCAGGGACATTTGGGTTTGGGTTGTTTCTGTGCAGCAATGATGAGGTGAAAAAATGACACAGCTCAGCAGCTTGGCAGCCTCTGAAGAGGATTCCCAGGGAGAAGCGCTGTGCTTACCTTTCAGAAAATTCCCATCTTGTACTTGGTTGAAACCAAGGTCCAAATCTCTTTGCCTGCTCCTCGTGCCTGTCTTGGGTGCTTTTAACCAGGGTTAAAGGCACGAGGCTGGACTGAGAGCTGCTGGTGCTTTTGGACCTCTTGATCTTCTTGTTCAGCTTTATTAACGTGACCCTTCCTGTACTCCTCATCACCTCCTATTTTCCAGCCTGGGTACTTGGTAGCAGAGGTGAATCAAAACCCCTCAGAGTCCTCAGTGTAGTGACACGAAGCTTTGGTCCCATTTGGAGTGGTCAGGCATGGTCTCTCACAGACCCCTGGTGTCCCCAGTCACTTTGCTGTGGCACTGTTGGGCTGTGCCAGGCGCTGCTGGGGCCCAAGGGGGACGGCCCCGGGCTGTCGGCGTAGAGACTGAAACACGGGTGGAACAATGTCACCCCCTGCTAAAAGCCTGGGCTGTGCCACAAAAAGCTGCAGTCAGTTTTGCAGCAGCTCTAGGTTGTGAAACTCCCATTTCATCTCCCAGTCACGCAGTCCTTCTGTGACCTCCCGAGTTTATCGCATAAAGTACGAGACATTAAGTTCATTACCAACTGTAACGAATTTCAGCAAACAATAATTAGCAGCACTTAAAAGATATTCTGTAGCCTAAAACACTAAATCCATGGGTATATAACAACCAGCCGTGGAACATATGTGTGTGTAACAGTATCAATATTGAAAGCCCCTACTGTGATGAGCCATAGCAAAGCATTTTTAGTCGACATACTTTTGGGATCGCTAATGATTAATTAGTGTGTATCATAATGTAAAGCAAATGTCACCTCTGCTACCTGGGGCTGCTGTCATTTGAGAGGGGAAACTGTTTCCAGTTGGAGCGGCTGAAGAACGCAAACAGCATCCCAGGCTGCCATCTCGCGGGCAGAGCCCGGGGCTCCCCCGGGACCGCAGCCTCTGCCCGCGGCATTCCCGGCTCCTGGCACCGCTCGCTCCACGGGGCAGCACGGCTTAGAGGGAGAAAAACCTTCAACAGCAAATGTTTTGTCCTCCGTCCCTCTCTGGAGGGCAGCCGCCTGAAAGGGAACGACCTCAGAGGGCTGCTAATAACCAGACAGAGATTTCTGACACCGCACGGCAGAGCTGTGTAAATAAAAGCCAGGATTAGGTGCCTAAGAACTGTATTATTACTGATGATTTCTCCCTTAACTAGCCTCATTATTTGAAGGTGTTGCAGTCGAAGCAGTTTGCAAGACAGACACAGAGGAAAGGCTTTTTGCCTTCCTGAGGGAAGTCCACGAATTTTCTCTCTGTGTATGAAAATTGCACTGCACTTACTCTTGTGTTAATTCACAGCATTATGTTTTATCCCATCCCCCTCTTTCTTTTCATTCCTCAAGGGCTGCAAGTTTTCAGCATAAATTATATTATTTTATAAATATTTGTTGTTCATTTTTTAAAGTAGCTCTCTGGGAAATTGTTACTAACCAAGAGGAAATACTACAGATTTAGTCCCGCAATAAGATCTAGAAAAAGAGAATTTTCTGTTTGCAATGAGAGAGTGCCAAGTTATATCTCTTTGCAGGCTCAGCCTAAAAGTGTTGGTTTACTGACTTTTACAAAAACCAGGGATGTAACAACTGAACTAATAAACATTTTCTATTCAGCACCATTTAATGCAAATGGCTAAACCAATGATTTCAACTAATGCATTTGTCTTCTAAAACTGCAGCATTAAACTTTGTAATCCTACTGTCAAAAAAAAAAAAAAAAGGCAATATAACATTACAGCTGTGGATGCCTAAATACTGTAATCAGATATCACTAATCTGGACAATTTGTGTGAAGTTAATACAGTTGCAGTTCAACTTCAATTTGAAAAGGGGAAGATTTGTTTGATTTACCACATTTTTTTGTGCGTGCAAGTTGAAAAGCGTGCTTGATTTCCGCTATAAATTGTATCCATGCCTCATCACTCCATATTTTTAGAGGTATGCTGACATCCTAAGCACAGTAGGATCTATACTTGACATTTTAAAGGGGCTTTTATAATTTATGTGGATGTTTGATACAACATATTTTTTCAATCTGTAGTGTGGGAGGGTCATGAATTTGAGCTTTCATTTCCCATACATTCTAGCAACAGCTAATTTTAAAATGTAAACTCTATAACTTGCATATATTTTCGAACTCTCTGCCTAAAGTATATAATGAGAATTTATTGTGTAATTGATAAATTTCTTATGTAAATAATAATAGCTGTAGTGGACAGAATTGTCAGACTTTTATCTAACTAGTTGTCAGCATGGGTTTGATTAGTTTTGATCTTTTGCTACTTATTGCAGCAGATTAAAAAACTTACATTTCATGTAAGTTTTTTAGCAAATAAAATTCATGGAAATACTCTATTACATGTCAAACAATACCGTGGTTGTCTGGTAAATAAATAATACTTAAAATGACAGTCTTGTTACTGAGAGATACACAGAGGATAGCAAGGCACGGGGATGGGAATTGATGGAGCCAAATTATAACCATCTCTTCTCTGATAATCCTGACCATAAACACTGACATTTCACTTAAGTGTCTATTTCAATTTATTAATCTATCCAGAGCAAAAAACAGCTACTGAAACATTGATCAATTTCTGTGTGTTTTTTACTATTTCATTTGATTTTATTCAAAACTCTTATTTGTGTTCGGCTTTTATGTTCTTATTCCAGCACGAGCTTGGCAATCTATAAACTGCGAAGTCCAAGGGATACTTCCTTTTCCATCATATTTCTTAATCCCTTTATGGAAGGAGAATGTGAGTCTTGTCTAATGTGTCGTTTCACAGAGTAGATTTTTTTCTTCTTAAAATATCTGAGATATCTTTTACACTAAAATCTCTCAGAAAGAATGCAAAGAAAAGCTCAGAGAATTTCATAACAGTTATGGACTGTTAGTTATTCTAACTCTGCACTCTTGACTGTTCACCTTGTAATTTGGAAGATTTTCAGAGTGAGATGCGGGGGTTCAGGAGTACTTTTGAAATCACAGCACTGGGGCACAGAACTGTTCCCTGACTCTCCTCTGGATGGACAGGACGGCGCTGGGAAATGCTTTTTTGTTACTCACCCCAGGGTGTGGGGTGCTGGGGTCCTGGGCACTGCGGTGCGGGAGCTGAGCTGGGCTGTGCTCCCGGGCTCTCTGTGCCCCCGGGGAGCTCCTGCGACAGGAGCTGTGCTGCTGGGGATCCGCAGCAGCACCTCATCCAGCTGGACACACATTTCCATGGGAATAATCGCTGCTGGACACACATTTCCGTGGGAACAATCACTGTCAGAGTTACAGCCCGCCCTAGTCCCGTGCTGAGCTGTGCCCTGGGGGCTGCGAGGGAGCAAATCCGGTACCGGAGGGTACAGCGAGAGCTCAGCTCCAGGGGTGCTGCGGGACTGGGACAGGGACAGTGGGATTCAGGGTGCTGCGGGACAGGACAGGGTGGGATTCAGGGTGGTGCAGGACAGGGCTGGGACAGGGACAGGGACAGGGTGGGATTCAGGGTGGTGCGGGACAGGGACAGTGACAGGGACAGGGTGGGATTCGGGGTGGTGCAGGACAGGGGCAGGGACAGGGTGGGATTCAGGGTGATGCAGGGCTGGGACAGGGACAGTGACAGGGACAGGGTGGGATTCGGGGTGGTGCAGGACAGGGGCAGGGACAGGGTGGGATCCCTGCCCCCGGAGCCCGCTCCAGCCTCGCCCGCCCGGAGCTCCGTGTGCGGGGCTGTGACTGTCCTGTGCCTGCTGGGAATGCAATCCAGCTACTGCTTACAGGCACACAGCCACACACAGCCCGTGATATGCGTCTGTTCAGAGCTATTCAGCACATCCTATTAATATTTAAGGTGTAATTATATTATTAACGCGTTACATAAAGAGAGTGCAGCGTTAGCTTGTGTTAACTGGATGTATTCTCCTCCCGAGCGTTCAGTCAATCTTCCTTGGACCTGCCATATTCCGAACACGAAAGAACACAGATTTCTCTCTCCAAAGGCCAGCTTTGCAGACAGTGTGTATGTTTAATAAAGTGCATTCACTGATTTTGTGAAGACACTACACAAGGCTGAATGCCGAGTTTCATAGATATATACTGCTAAAATTGCCTTGCCTATTATAAAGATAAAAATATCTTTTTGTTCAAATGTTCTGCTTGCTTCTTTACAAATGAAGGAGTTAAATACTGAAAGGCAGGTGGATGCTGTAACTACTTTAGAAAAAGATGAATAGGGCTGATGGCTAAAGCTACAGGGAATCTATTGAAGGTCCAGATGCAGACATGGCTCTTACTCTACACATAGTTCAAAGTGGGGTGAAGCTGCCTGGTTAATTGGCTATGAAATAACTAACCTCTGGGAGAAAATTGCCCTTGTAGTTAATTGCTTGTGTTCGGGGTAACATGTAGCACCTGGCTGATTAGTGCCCTTACCTATATTTACACCCACCCGTGATTAAATGCAGGCAGCGTTGTCAGGCTGGCTGTGTGCATTCATCCAGTGGCCCTCATGGATTAAAGAAAATATGACCATCAAGGTCAGTTTTTCTTTTCATTCTTCTGTTATCTCCTTCTGAATCCCCTATTTCTCACATAAGAAGAGCAAATTCAATCCTAAAGTAAATCCTCTGGCTTTAGCAGAACAGTAACGGAATGAATTTTGTCCCAGTTGTTTAGTTTGGTCATGTTACAGAATCATCAGGGCTAGAGTGGGGAAGTAAAATCTGACTTATGGAAGTCAGAAGGCAAGGCTGGTGAATGAGTGGAAGGAAAGCAAAGTGTAGAAATAGAGACAAGAAGTTTTGGTGTTTTTGTGATGAAAAAAAATATTGGAATAGGTAGGACAAACAGCACTCAAAGAAGACATTAAGCTTTTCTGAGGTGGAGAGATGGAGAGGAGGGTCTACTGGTGCTCCCACTATGTAGTAGCATTTATGTTCAACAGAGTCTTAAAATGTAAGATAAACCTTTCTTAGTGTAAAAGTAATCAAACACTGGGACAGGTTGCCCAGAGTAATGGACTCTCTGTCCTTGGATCTATCCAAAACCTGACTGGACAGGGTCCTGGGCAACCTCATCTCGCTGACCTTGTGTTGAGGAGAGCGTTGGAGAATCCACAGACTTTACTCTAACCTCAGTCTTTCTGTGCTTTTTGGAATTCTGTGACTAGGTTAATATTTGTCATTATCTTACTGTTTTACATTTATCTTTGTTTTCTTTGACTGGTAGGTAGTTAATTTCTTTTTGTGAATGACTATTATTTTAGTCTTTCATTTACTTAGTTGAAATGTAAACTTTGTAAAGAGAAATGTACACTATTTCTTTTATTGATAAAGATTGTGGTACAGTTGAAGGTATGGGGAAGCTAAATGGAAACCTTGCTGCAACAGAATGCAGCAGATCTGTGAGAATTGTGGCAGGAGAGTAGGATTACCACATCACAACTCTGAGTGATAAGGACCTGACAGGGGTAATTTCCTTCACACGTTTGTACAAGGATCTATATGTACAGAACTTGAACTTGAGAGATAACACAGACATAAAAATATACATAAAAATGGTGTGACAGAAAAAGATTATGTTAACAACTATTTCCCAGTCTGTAAAATGTGGGGAAAGTGCATAAATTCATGGGCTGGTATGAGAAATTGTCTCCCTTAACTCTATTGTGTTATAATGAGGACCTTCCACTTGTATTAAAAATGGAGCCTTTAGAACCTAGCAACAAAAAGGGTCCATTTGTATTAAAGATTTGTTTAAGGATGGACATTTTAAATCGTTTGACCAATTCGTAGATGATTTTAATATTCCTGGAGCTCAATTTTCCCATTTCCTTTGGGTAAGACATGCTGTTCTTTGTGAATTAAAAAAAGGTATAGAAATGCAAATGTAGCAGATTGAAAAATTGTTGTACAAAGAGACTGTCTCACTAAATTGATTTCAAGGCTATATAGAACATTGTCAGTATCCTTAGACAAAGGCAAATTGGAAGTTAAAGAGAAAAATGAGAGAGATTTAGGTAAAATCTTAATATACAAGAATGGAAACAGACAGTTTAATAAAATGGATTTGTATGAAAATAAGACATCAGGTTGTTCAATTTAATTATATCCTATTCAGAGAACCTATTTATGCCCTCTAAAATGGCAGAAATATATAAAGAGATTGCTACTATCCTATAATAACAGCGAGGTACTGCGTAGGGGGTAATGTGTACATATACTTAGGTATTGTATGGGCATCAAATGTTTTCACAGAAAGGTTTCAGGAATTCTGCTGTGCAAAATGAGATCTTTTGGTGTGTTTAGACTGAATTTTAAAGACTTGTTGATTACACCAGTGGGAGAGAGATATTTCTTGATGTGTTTGCAGGGGTTTTTAACAATTTCTTCCTGTGTTTAAACACGAAGACATCAGAAGGCCAGAGGGGAAAGATGGTCTGTGTTATCTGTGGCAAAATATTTAATTTATTCTATGTCTAGCATTTTATTATTAAATATTCCACAAGAGTAGTGGACAGAATAAAATAAGTTTAAGCTTGTGAGATGTGGGGGTCAGGTGGAAGTGAAGGCCATATAAACAGGTAGACAATGAAGATGCTGAGATGTGGCCAAGACACAGCATTTACTCTCTGAAAAGAAGTGAAAATCTCAGGGCACTGCAAAGCTATTATTGTGCAATTTCTCAGGGGGATAGTAAAATAAAATACTAAAGAAGCACTGAAGTAATCATTAAAAGAATATCCAGAGTTTTGAAACTTTTTCCTGTTGCCTGAGTAGAGAAAATCGAGCCTCTGCATGGTGAATGGAGTTGGTGCTGTGATGGTTACGGACTAATTTACTGTGTGAGAGCTGGTCAGTCATTCCTACCCGGGATGGATGTCTGGCTCGCAAGGGTAGGTCCCTTCTCCATTGCTGGTTTTGTGGGGAACATGAACTGAGGTTTCTGCTGGGGTGTCTCTCTGTGCCAAAATGTCCCAGGAAGTGACAAACTGCCTCTGCAGCCATCCCCTTGCATGTCAGCCACCTCTGCTCTGGGCTCTGCTGGGTCTCCTCCCCTTTTCCAGCAGGGTGGTACAGCCCTCAATCAAGAGTGATGAAGTGCTGCAAAGCAAGACTTTACCTAGTTTCATTTTTTCTGTTGACTCAAAGTGGCACCTGGGCTGTCCAGTGAGGTGCCAGCAGCGTGCCCAGGGGCAGGTCCTGCAGCTCTGTAGAGGGGTGTTGTGCCTCTCTTCACTGGATGTGGGACTTGCAGGTGGTGCAGATATGCAGCTCGCACCTTCTACTCACTTTGTGCCAAAACCTTATGTCTTAGCTCAGGGACTCTAAATCCCACATCCCACACGTTCAGTGAGGTGTGTTTGTGCTGAGAATTGGGGTGAGTGCTGCCTGCGGCGTGTGCAAACAGACAGCAGCAGTGTTCCCCAGGAGCCGTGAGCAGTCTGGCCCCTTGGCAGGACACAGGTGCAGCTTCACAAGCCAGTCTCTCAGTTTGACATTGGGGATGTTGTTTTGGAGCTCTCTGTGCAATTCTGAGATCTGTCTGGTTGAAAGCTAAATTTTGCTTTGATATTTCCTACTCATGACTTTCTTCCAGCGAAGTTGCAACACTGTCAGGCATGTGCTTTTCACCCACCCAATTCAGCAGATGACAGTGCTACTGCGTAGACTCCTGTAAAATGAAAGCGGATATTTTTTATGTTCTATAAAGTTTGTTATTTTTCAGCCAGACTTAGCTCATTCTTCTCAGTGCTAAATAAATGTATTTTCTTCCTCCACTAAATGAAAGACCAACAGTTTATAGAAGGAAACAAAAGGGACGACTTTAAATGTAGTCTTACTAATGAGTTAATCAGCATGTTTGAATGCTAATAAGCACAACTTGATAACTGGATCATCTCTTTTCTATTGTCCACTGGGAAGCTACATTTCGGAAATTGATTCAAAATTCGTATTTAACTCACTTTGCTTATAAATTGATGTGCATATTTAAATCCACCATGCAACAGTATCTTTGGTGTCTGCTTTTCTTTTTGTCTCCTTCCTCCACTAATAATTACTATTCTCCAATAAAAATTAGAGGAGGAAGTACTACTGATTATGAATTCCAGCGCTGTCATGCATTGCCTCTAGAGCCTGCAATCACTTGTTGTTTAAATAAAGGCCTGTGATTCTTGCCTTTGCATCTGGAGTATCTCTTGTCCCTGTGTGACATCAGTAAGGTCTTTCCCTGTGGGCTGAGGTGCCTCCTGGCCTCGGAGCCTGAGGAGTGCCAGGATGCTGGGCTGAGGCGGGCAGGGGAGCCCAGCTGCTGCCAGCTGTGCTCATAGCCTTTGGAAATGCGAGTCATTTCATTTCCCTGCATTTGCAGGACGGGCAGAAAAATGTTTGGTGGTTGTTTCTTCAAGTCTGCTGCACAGGATTGCTCAGGAGGCTCTGGAGAGCTCAGCAGAGCAGTCACAGTGGCCTTGGAGAGCCGGAGGCTGAGTCAGTGCTGGTGCTGGAGCCCCGAGGCGGGGATGCTCCTGTCAGAGTGGGACAGAGAGGTGAGCCTGAGAAACAGCTCCTGCCCTCCAAATCAGTAAAGGTTCCTTACTGCAAGGGGTGGAGCAGAAGGAAATCTCCCGAGTACAAACGTCACGTCCGTGGAATGGATTGATTCCCTGAGTGTGATCCCGCCAGCTGCTGATCCCAAACCTCCTGATACCTCTCCTGCCTTGTTTGGCAATAGAAAAGTGTTTAGCTCTTCCTGTTCATTTTTGTAGTTACCATTAAAGGCCATACCACAACTAACATTATATCGGGCCAAATTACACTAGTGTGCTGCTTCTATTTTTTTTTCTTTCATGCTGTGGCATTTCCTTTCCCTTGAAAACACTCTTTCACTCAGTCTAGCAATTAACTGCTTGAACAGTATAATAAGGAAGCAATTAAGAGGTGACAGAGAAAAATTAACACTCCATTTCACATTAAAGGCCAAGTGAGTATCCTGGCCGTTGTGAGTTAAATGTGTCTTTGAAAACCCGTAGTTTGGATGTATTTTCCTTTTGAATAAGAAGCCAGCTCCATGTTTTTTAGTCTAGAGTCCCAATCTGAAAATGGATGATAACTAATTGGGTGCTGTCTGCTTAAACAGGCTGTATTAATTGCAGTTTGTTCTCCTGTAAGTGTCAAGGAAAACAAAATCTTTGTAATGTGTAGGAACAATGTATGCAGCCTCAATTTGAATGTGCATGTATCAGGGCAAATAAAGCAAACTACTGCATGCAATGTTGCCATGGCAGGCAGCATTTGCATAATAAATAACAGCTATCATGAGACTTTCTTTATGAAGTTCTCTCCTGTGTTGTCAGCCATAAGAGCCGGCAATAAAGGAGCCAGAATAGAAAAGTAAGAGTGTGTTTTGCTTGCAAATGCAACGCCCCACCGCAGTCATTGTCAGGCGCGGGATCGGTGCTGGAGCGCAGGGCTGCGTTGCTCTGCACATCAGCCGCGCACGGTCCCGAGAGCGGCTCCAAAGCGCTCTGTGAGAGGGCGGGCTCCGGATCCGTGCCCTGGGGGCTGCAGCGCTGGCATGGGGGCATTGGCGTGGCCCGTCGGGCAGCATCGGCCCAAAACCCGGGGTTCTGTTAAAGGTTGGACTCGATGATCTCGGAGGACTTTTCCAGTCTTAGTGACTCTGTGCTCTGTGATTTGTGACAATCGAACAGGCGGGACACAGCAGAGCCTCCAGTGGTGATGCTTTTTATTCTACAAGCAGCCTTTACAATGCTCCAAACTTCTGTGTAAGTTTTTTAGCAGCTGGTAAGATCTGGATGTACTGTAAAAGTTCCTGGGCTGGGATGTGCCAGTGAAATCATGGACGTGTTGCTCTTATTCCAGAGGAAGAGAGGTTGGTTCTGTCTCTCAGAGATGGTGGTTTCTGCCCTGTGTCTCCAAATATCCAAAATATTAGGGAGAGCAAAGGAAAGGTCTGGGTTGGAACGTAAGAAAGAACCTTGGGATGGAATTAAAGGTGAGAATAAATGCAGAGCTGAGGCTGTGTGCCGGGAGATGGCTGAGCAGGGAGAAAGGTGGCTGTTCTGGCACCAAGGGAAGGACAGGAGCAGCTCGAGGAGGCTCCTGCAAGGCTCACGGAGGCAAATGCTGCTGCTGGTAACCAGCCTGTTCCGATGTGTTGGGCAATCCAGTTTGTCATTTAATTCTGAAAACAGGGAGAGGATGGTAACTTATACACCAACATAATCAGACTGAGACAAGGGGAATCCTCTGGCTGTGAGCACACAGCTTCCCTGTTCCTGTGCCAGAAAACTGCACTGAGGCTTTCCAGGCTCCTGGAGAGCAAAGCACCGAGTTCTGGAAAGTTTTCAGCAAACAAACAAACAAATACTGTCATGACTTGTATGCATGGGTTTTAAGAGCTTTGATTAGGATTGTAATTTTGTTGGTAGATGCGACTTGACTGAATGCTCTCACGTGTGATTTAAATGAGGAATTAACTCTTTTGTCCCATCCCAACCTGTACCAATAAAACTTAAACAACAAAGGGGTTGGTAGCACTGGGTAACTGGTGATACTGGTCTGCGTGTGGATTAGCAGAGTGAGAATTATTGTTGGTAAATCCTTGGCTTTTCCATAACTTATTGAAAAATAAAACAATGCTGAAACTTATAAGAGGCTTTTCAAAGTGACTACCAGTTGCTAACATAAAACAGGTCCCTGGTTTAGTTTGACATTTGGAATCTGCGTGGGGATTTTTGTTTTACTTTTCTATATCAATTGTAATTAGTAACAGATGTAGTCTCTTCACATTACTTTTCCTCTCTTTAATAAATTATAAGGAATAAGCTGACTATCAGTATTATATGAAAAGTAAGCAATGGTTTTCAGGTTTTATTTTGCTCTGAATGTCAGAAATTATACCTTTATCTGTATCTATTTTTTAGCTAATGGACAGATCATGTAATATCTATAGTATGTAATATCTTCTTCTAAACAGAAAAGAAAAAAGTCTCTTCAAACAAGTAACCCCAGATCTCATACAACAGCACAGCATGTGTCAATTCACACTGTGTCATGTGACATGAAACTACTTAATACAACCTGACTTGGAGTGACATTTGTATTGCCCGTATCATAGAATAAAAAAATAATACTTTCACAAGTGAGGAATTATCTTTTCCAGTTGATGGGATTTTGCTATTTGCAGGTAAAAGTGAAAAACAGGTAAGGGTTAGTGAGCTACCTTGAAAAGAAATACTCCAGTAGGGAAGAGATGTGATAAGGGCCGAACCATGCTGGCAATGCAAGCAAAAGAAATGGTTCTGTTCATGAAAGGATGGCTCTGTCTTCAGATGTGATCTGAACTGAGGCAGGGGGAAACCCAGAGAGGAAATCTCAGCTTTTGAACAACAGGCTGGTGAGCTAATTAAGGCTGAAATACAATTTTAAGGAAGGAAAAGAAAACATTATCTATTGCCAAGGACTGAGGGCACGTTTTAATCCCACACCTCACCCTGCAGGGGATGGGTAATGCACGGGCACCCCAAAGATGTGCAGAGCACCGGGCAAAGGCATCAATGCTGCCTGTTCTCCTCCCCACCCCACCCCTGTGCTGTAGCTGCTCATGTTGCCTTGTGAGAGGAGAGTTCTGAGCTCTGTTCCTACCCTGGAGACATTTAATTTTATGGTTTACTCATAAAAATCCTAATTTGATCCACAGCTAAGAGCAGTGAGTCCTATAAATGCTGGACAGGGAAGTAGCTTATGAGTAGTGAGAGTCATCCACAGGCTCTGGTACTTTCTCTTCTCACAAGAAAACCCCCAATCCTTCTGGAGGCTTTTCTGTTTAAGCTGGATCTTCTTCATACCCCCAGGAGTCCCTTTGCAGTAGCATCTCATGGTGACCTGCAGTTGTCCCCATTTGCAGTTCACCATCTTCCCGTTGCTCTTAAGCATCTCCTCATTATGTATTCCCAAAAAAGCATCCTCACACAGGAGCTGCAGCCCTTATCCCCAGTCTCCAGCTGCACGTGATGCTGTAGGGTATTTTGCACAAGCCCTTTCCCGTAGCCCAGAATCTGCAAGTGGATGCTACCTTTCAAAGATGGCCATGGAAATAACCCGACAACGGGGAAGGCAGAGGGCAGAACCATCCTGCCACAGACAGTTCCTTCCCTGTGAGAATTTCTGTGCAGGGCAGTAAATGTCTCCATTTCGGATGAGAGTGGGGGATTCCTGCCTGGGTGACAGTGCTCCTTGGAGGAACTCTCCTCCTCTGGTGACTTCCTAAGCCCTAAAAGCAACAAACACTTTCACACTGTGATATTTAAGATCCTTGTGGACAAAACCTTGTAACCTCATTGGTCTCTACAAAGTTACACAGCTCAGTGCAAAGCTGCACCTTGCCCAGTGTGCTGGTACTTGTGTGTTTCTTTGCCTTCCAAGTACGGAGATATTGGAAAGACTAATTGTAAATTTATTTCAGCTGTTTTCACAGATTTTTTTTTTATGAAGCTACACAAATAAGCTTGCAGTGAATATTTCTTGCTCTCCTGCCATAGCCCCATGCTGCCACTGCCATGGCAACCACGAAATCTCCTCTCCTTCCCCATCTCGTCTGCTCGGCTGGGGAGTGATGCCACATCCATGGCAGTGCCTCTTTCCAGTTCTGGGGCCACTTCTTCCTATTTCCGAGCTCCTCACTGCAGGATGCCCCTTCCAGTACCTGCAGATGGGAGCTTCTCTGCCCTCTTCAGCCCAGGCTAGTCCAGGGGAATAGTCTCATTCCTGCTGTGGGAAATCAGGGAGGAAGGACAGTAGCTAAGGTCTCCCACGAGTTAGGACTTCTCCAAGCAATGCCTGGGAGGGTCTGGATGATTCTTTGTGGGCACGTTTACATGCGTGGCCACAACATATCATTTCTTATTGAAAATGGACAGTTTCAAAGCTCTTTAATCAAATTTTGAAGGTTTAAAATGTAGTGCATTATATACAAGGGATATGTCTTTTTCTTCACACAGGGAGGAAGGCACATATCAAATCTTAGAAATGAAAATAACATGACAATTTTGCAAACCACCATGAAATAAGGATTTATGAGTTTGTTGATCTCCCCTGGGGACCCGAGTGCAATAAAAGCAGGAATTGTGCTGACTCGGGTGGAAGTGAGGAGCATGTTCAACTTGAAGGCAAATGGTTTTGTGGCACAATCCAGGGATAGAGGCTGGATGAGCTCAGCTGTCACTCAAACTGTTAATCCCTCAAATCTTTAGTGCTTGAGGATTAATTTCTCTAAATATTGTGCCAAATATAATAGTCTCTCTATCTCTCACACTATTAGATGGCTATGAACTACAAGGAGCCTTTTGTCTCCCTAATAGGATTCATCCCTAATTCCAAAGTCATAAAGCATGAGTTTAAGATAAAAAAACGCATGAAACATTTTCCACAGGTAGAACGATGACAGTAGGACAGCTGCAAAGCCGAAATCCTGGGCTCTGCTCCTGCCCTTTGCAGCAGCCCTGCAGCAGGGACGGGCCAGGACAGCCGTGCTGGCTTGGTTCTGCTTTCTCCTGATACAGAAGGTTTCTGGGGTGACAAAGGAGGGACGGTGATTCCGTGCCCTTCCACTGCCATATCTTGATTTGGGGGTATGGGTGTACACTGAAGTGAGTACACTCCAAATGACCCAAGCAATGTGAAAACAAAGTAGAAAAATAAAAATGGAAGCAGTGGCAATAAAGATGTTTCAATTTTCAAATTTGAAGGACCTTTTGTTTTGAAATATTAGCTCATTTTTACTTTCTGAGAAGTCAGACTTGAGATACAGAATTCTGCTTTCATGGCTCCACATCATTTGAGGTTAGTGAGTATTATTATATGAATTTTTCTCCCAGTTTGGGATGGCAAACAATGCAAAATTTAAAAATAAATAAATTAAATAATTAGGTTAATGACAGCTTGCATTCTGGTCAGAACTCTTTAAGTCCAGTATATTAACATTTTCATTACATCTGTTAAACATGCCATTTTACTCCAAATGATAATTAATTAGCTTTGAAGGTGTGAAGTGACATCAAAATCCAGAGTGAGTTAAGACTTCTGCACTTTTGCTTTTAGGTGAAAGTGAATATAAAAATAGAGGAACAGTGGATGCAAATGGTTTCACTGCTGTAGTTCCTAGAGTGTAAGAATAAATGGTTATCTTTCTATAAAAGTGATCTAATGGGATTTTGAATGAAAAGGTTTTCTTTATTGGAACATTAACTAGATTCTTTGAAAAATGGAAAGCTGAAAATTTTGGTCTGTCAGCACCCTAGTAAAGATAGAAAACCTGTTATATCTGTGTTAAAAGTATAACAAGATCGTGTAACTAGAAATGGAAGAAGTCAGCGAAAATTAGAAAGAAAGGAGGCTGGTTTTAAAGTGAGATTAATTAACCATTGAAGGAGCATCCCAAGGGGCACGGTGCCTTTCCTAGCACTTAAAGTCTGTCATTCATGACGGGATGTCTTTTTCAAGAAAATTCTGCAACAGTACAAATTGTTCAGTGGGGTCTGGGGGTCACAGGGGGAAGGCTGGGTTGTTCACACTGGGGGGATCCCGGTGTCCTCCTCTGGGGTCTGTGGGTTCAGCCTGCAGGGGAGGGTCAGAGGCAGGGGCACGAGCGAGGGGTGCCTGCTCTGGGACGGGGAGACTGGCTGTGAGTGGGTGCAGATGTGCTGCCTTCTGCAGGGGGAGCACAGGGGCCCATCGGGAGCTCCCTCTGGGGTAAAACACATCCAGAGACACTGCAGGGTGGGGCAGACCTTGCCCAGGGTGGGGCAGGCTTTGCCCAGGGTGGGGCAGACCTTGCCCAAGGTGGGGCAGACCTTGCCCAGATGGGACAGACCTTGCCCAGATGGGGCAGACCTTGCCCAGGGTGGGACAGACTTTGCC